>APFE031392484.1:66982-125077 GCA_000404065.3 Pinus taeda | reverse complement strand
AGTGGAAGAACTTATCTGCGGAAGATTTCACATGGGAGGATGAGAATTTTATACAGAAGTATCCAGAACTACTCAAGTGTTGAGGACAACACTTTTTTTGAAGGAGAGGGGCATGTTGGGTCCCTATAATACTAGTGATTACCCATTACTATGGTAGTTGTACCCCTTATTAATATTGTTGTGCCCCTATTGCCCCCATATTGTTATTACTGTGCCCCATAGAATCCCTCTATTGTTATTTTTGTGGCTTTAATATTATTATTGTTAGGTCGGCTGGATTATATTGTGACTCCTTAGACTCCTATATATAGAAAGGAGGTTTTGTCATTTGTATCATCCAAGAATTGTTCATTTATGTAATGTAAAGGAGGTTGCCCCCTCGAAGAGGCTGAATTCTAAGTCGTTTATCTATCTTTTATATCTTTTCTTGAGCTGGTTTCATAACACGGTGACTGGTACCAGAGATTCAGAATAGATGTAATTAACCATCAATGTAGTATGGATTTCTGAGACACAGCTCGGGTAGTTTTCTCCATGTTCGTTCGGGCTAAGAAAACTTAATTTTTAGTTTTGGATCCTTGCAATTGCCTTCAAATTAGAGATGCATAGATACCATTCTTTTTCAGCAATTCCTCATGAGTACGCTTTCAACTATCTGACTGCCTGACACAATTGCCACAATAGTTGCACTTTGGACTGTTGAAAGTCGATGTGCTATAACTAAAACCGTCCGTCTTTTCATCAATTGGTCCATGGCATCCTGATTAAATACAAGCAAGGGAATTGTTAAGGAAGAAAATAGATCAGATGAAAAATCAAGAGTAATAGAAGAACAAAGAGGCTATCATGGTTCGGGTCATGGTATCACCTGAACCAGGTATTCACTCTCTGCATCCAAAGCACTTGTAGCTTCATCCAATAGAAGTACACGAGGATCCATCAGTAATGCCCTTACTATTGCAATTCACTTTTTTTGACGTCTTGACAGCCTCACACCACACTTGCCCTTGCTATTGCAATCCACTGTTTTTGACGTCTTGACAGCCTCACACCACACTTGCCCTTGCTATTGCAATCCACTGTTTTTGATGTCTTGACAGCCTCACACCACACTCTCCAACAAGTGTATTGTACCCTTCCGTAAAATTTGATACAAAATCATGGGCATTGGCCATTCTCTGCAATTTGTTGAGCTAGAAGTGGACAATGTTTCAAATTTAGGAGAATCCATATTCATTGAAATAGTCAAATGAAGCAGCTAATTTTACTCTCAATTTGACAATACAAGTCGCATGTTTCTAGTTCAAATCATATCAGATTTAAAACATGTCTAAAAGTTTTTGAAACGTACGGAAGCATTTTCAATGTCAACAGTGATGGCTCTGCCTTTCAGTCCATATAGAATACTGTCTGCTACTGAGCAGTTGAAAAGAACAGGTTCCTGGCTCACAATACTTACCTGCAAAATTTTCCAGTTGGTTTTAAATGAGTGCATGAAAATCAACCTTGCTTCCAGGTTGGTACTTTCCCTTGAAAAATCGAGTATAGTAAACATGAAAGGAGATTGCCACTCGTTTATATCTTCTAATGATGCCTGATTATAGTAGGCACTCGCATTAACAGGTGCAATAGATGAACAAATATTAGATAATATCGACACATCGTTCACTGTTGATTCGAAACATGGTGCACCTCCTGGCTCATCAAACAAGTCTATAGTCATTGCCTGCAACCCAACAGTGCCTCCACACAATCGTGGTTGATGCCTAGACGACAAAAACCATATATTCTTTAAACTTGTCTACTCTCAAACATTTTGAATACTCCATTGGACCCAAATTTAACAGAACCCCAAATCGAAATTACCTATACTCCTATGGACCCAAATTTAACAAATTCCCAAAACAGAACCAGATTATACGATTGGCTCATCCAAGGAGAGTCAAGATGGTTGCACAGCAAATCAAGAGGGAGATAGAAGATATGCTTTTGAGGGACAAGATATTACAGCAGGCCATTCTTCCAGAGACTGCACTCGAAACAGACATGTACTTATATTCACTAACAACAATCAGTGATGTTGAAGTGTCAGTCTGCCAAAAAGGTACATTTATATTCTGTAATTTTCTCAATCTTTTCTTGCCAGCTTTCTACATAATCAGAACTAAATTCTTTTCAGGACTCTCATTTGATGTCAAACAACTCTGCATTGAAAAATATGTTACTTGAGATTGCTGATTAAGGCTATGCATAGCCTGTAACGTATGTTGATGTTGCTTGTATAATGATGGCATTTCAGGTAAACTAGAAAAAGCATTGTTGAGACATTCACTGGACACTTTTGAAGCCATTTCTTAAATTTCTGCACTGGCAGCTTCTAGTCCAAAAGAACCCAAATTGTGGCCAGCAACAGTTTCCCTGGCCTTCTCCAGCAAAAACTGCAAGTGAAAGAAATTGTTAGAGAGACGTGTGTGAGTTTGAGAGAGTATGACAACGATGATGAAGATAAAGAGATACATACCAAGGTATTGTTAGGCGTTTCATAATACCATCCATTAACAAATGCTGGGAATATAGCCTGGGCTACCATGATTAAAATAAGCATCGCTTTCACTCCCATCCATTCAAGGAGAAAAAATGGTCTCCTTAAACCTCAAACATCAATCTGAAAAATCAACAAAATCAACAAACACCGTAAGGGAGAAATGCGATGTCATTGCAAAATTGGATATTCATTTCAATAGATTTATTTTGCAATGGGGATTCATATACACTTCAAGTTAGGTTTATCAAATAGGGCTTATATATGTAGTATTTAAAAATATACCTTGCCTATTAGTTATCCAACCTGACAATCATATGAAGTTATTCAGAAGAATGCTATAACACATCCATCTTAACATTGAAATTATTGCATCAAGGAATTTGATACCGTTAACCACATCACAGATCATGGATTAATATCGATTTGAGTAACTATATTGAATTATTCACTGCTAGATACATGTCATCTTAGTATTTCCACGGGTGCTGAGAAATACTAGAGGATAAAAGGCCAAGAAAACAAGCCCTGCTGCTCCTACTGTGAGGCAAACATAATTGAAGTTATGCAGTTGTTTGTTCAGTGCAATACGGTTATAAACTGTACAAGCTATTTGAAAGCACACGACTCCACTGTTGTGGCCTCGGGGATGAGAGTACATGAGATATCTAGGTTGGAATTGTCGTATGGTCGAAGATAAAGACCTAAAACTACTTTCGATTTACTGTTCATCTTCTTTGGATGTAAGGATACTGGAAATAAATTTATAGCATCCCAATACCAAAGGGCATGTAGCAGGAGGAGTTCTAAATATGACAGAAACACTAAACCAAATTTGACTGTTTGAAATTCGTAATTGCGGGGTTAGAATTTGGCAGAATACTATCACCCTAATAAATTAAGGGGTTCTAGCTAGTAATACCAGAAAGAAAAAGCACAGAGAAATAGAACCCTAACTCTGTCTTTCAGCAAAAACATTATAAACCAAATATTATAAAGTAAGTAGCCCTCATTGACATAAAGAGGTTAAGACAACCAATACAATTTCAATTATAATCACTTACACACAAAACACGGACAAACTACCTTGCAATATGGAACCTTTACATAGTCTGAAGATATTTTCAGGCTTTAAGTTAGTGTGAGCGAGTTTCAACTCATGCATATCTGCCACTCATAATTAGCAACATTAGCAGAATAAAACCCTGGATAGACATTATTAAGACCGTTAAAAATGCCCATGATGATCCAATCTCATAAATTGGGAGTTAACCTCACCGTTGAAGCAGAGTCACAGACAAGCATTTAATATAAAATAAAAATATAAGTTTCACCCTTCCCTATGCATATGTCAAGATTCAAGTGATTAATATTTTGAATGTTTTTATAAATATAATGTGAATAAATATAAATTTTTATTAAAAAAGAACTTTCGAACACAATTCTAAGTTCATACCAAAGGTAAAGAGATATTCCAGGGAGAGATATGAGAAGTAAGTATTGTTCCTCTAAGAATTTGAATTGTTTTAAGCTCCATCACTCGAAGAATTTGAAATGTTTTAAGCTCCATCGCTAATAGTAACCCATTTTATAAACCTCGAACAACTCATTGTAGCAAAAAATTACAAAACTCTAGACAAGGGAACCTTTGAATTCTTACCCTCCTTCCTTGTAAACATGGTAAACTCTCATCTTTGTCTCAATGGCAGGAAAGGTGAACTGAAGTCTAGTATTTCAAGGCCAAACCCTGAAATTTTGATGCCGTTCTATCCTCATATACTAAATTTCAAGAATAACCAAAGTTTTCTGAAGAACGACTGCAAAATATATTTTTGTTAATAAATAATGCCAACATTAAAATAAAAGACCACAACAAATCACAACAAATGTTTATACACATAAGATTCTTTTTTCCAATATTACTATTATCAGAAGCAGATGCATTCATACCAGTGTTTTTACTAGTAGGATCAAGACGCTCCATCATACGGGCAACACCTGCAATACTAGCACTAACCTCTCGTTGAACTTCTCTGCCAAGTTCAGTTACTGCATTGTTATGTGCAAACAGCTTCTCCTTAAAACCTCTTGTACTCCTTGATATTGATTCCTTGTACCTATAAGAGTGTTCAAAAAAAGACATCACCCTTGGTACTATAGGGAAAAAGACAGAACTTTAAGCACTCAGCTTTGCACAAGAGAGTCCAACAGTAATCGCAAACCTTGAAGAAACAGCGTTAAATCGAGATTTGAATGACTCGGAAAAGGACTGAAAATCAGAAGACCTTGATCTTTGTTGATTTTTAGGGAACTGTTGCCCTGCATTGTTCCTGAATGAAGATTGGTGCAAAATTCAACATGGTAAGAAAACGAAATGCATGGTCTTTTATTGCAACTACTTTGTTCCATGTGATTGAACGAAGGCCCCTATGGAAGACTTAAATAAAAAGTACAGTATGTATAGAAATTTTCTACGTAAGACGCTAGAAAAGTTATAATCCAAAAGAACCAAAGAATTACAGGAGCAAAGACATCGATCACAAGAATTCAAAGGCTTGCAGTTTGAAATTTAGTCCCAATATCATCACAAAGCTTACATACCTTGGTGTAAAGGTTTCACTCCTGTTGTCTAAAGCTTGCACTGCAATACCACTGTTCCTAATTGTTCTTGAATCCATTTGTCCTGGTGGAGATGGCAAAGGTCCCTGCTGTAGCTGTTCTTCGGTTGTAGGAGTCATAGCAGTTGTTGTGGACTCAAGTGAAGTAAATGTTGGAATATTTACATCTTGAGTTTCAATATTGTTGGGTGAAATCGGGGGTGCATTGGGATGAGTAGAAAAGACCAGAAACTGTGGATGACCTTGACCAGATGATCTGTGCCTCAAATTTTCTCTTCTGCTAAAATGATGAGCTGTGCCCATTGCAGCAGCTGCCAAATGCTGCATAATTCGTTCCTCAAAATCAGAGTCATCGGTATAAGCTGGAACCTGCAAATTCACATTTCAACGGTTAGCCCTAATGCTGCATAATTCGTTCCTCAAAATCAGAGTCATCGGTATAAGCCGGAACCTGCAAATTCACATTTCAACAGTTAGCCCTTACAGAAAAGCCCCACGTTATCAGAACAACATGGAATAATCTTCATTTGAAATTCGCTGTATCTCTGGCAGCCTGAGGTAGAGGAACAACGTTAAATCGAGATTTGAATGACTCGGAAAAGGATTGAAAATCAGAAGACTTTGATCTCTGAATACCGCCACCAACTTCGACATACCCATAAAATTTCCCTGTGTCGCTTCAGACCTCAGAATGTTTTTCACCGATGATCTAATGGCTGGAAATGATTTAATCGTCTAACAATCCATTTAACGGCCCACGTCGAGACACGGTGGCATGGAGGGTAGTTCGTCTTAGAGGGAACGCCTTACGGCGTAATTGTTATTATTATTAATTATAAAGAATTAGTATATGAGTTAAATATATATGCGTTTTAAAAAATATGTACAATATTTTTAACCATGGAGATTCACCACCACTTTATAAAGGAGATTCTTAATTTGTGAATAAATCTTCTTACAATACCATGCACCAACACTTATCCCATTATACATTTCACATTGCCGAGATAAAAAAAAATCATGAAATTTTGCTAAATTATAAATTTATTTTAAATTATTATTATTATTAATTATAAAAAGAATTAATATATGAGTTAAACATATATGCATTTAAAAAAAGATGTAGCAATGTTCTTAATCATGGAGATTCACCCCCACTTTATAATGGATATTCTTAATTTGTAAATAGATCTTCTTACAATACCATGGGTAAATACCAATACCATCACTTATCAATACCACATACCCAATATGACAGTGTCAATATGACATTATTTTCAATTAATTAAATTAAAGATAAATTAATTAAAAGAGCATGACTAACTTGGAGATTAACACTTGATCTATGAAAACTACTATGAATATTTCAATACATTCCATGGAGGTTAAATCTCTACCATCCACCTATTAATTACTGATAATTAAATTAAAACTACGAAAGGTCTATTATGAACTAGACATGCTTATCCACATAATAGATAATGCTTGCTATAAAAAATCGCCAAATTATAGTATTATTAAGTACAAAATATATAACTACATTTGAGATAAATCTCAACCTTTTATTATGAGTACTATTAAAGATATTCCATGAATATTTAGTAGAGGTCAAATTCCTATATCAACATAATTATATAATACATAATATCTAAATAAAACTTAGAATATAGAACTAAGAACATTTTTTTTGAGTTCCACCTAGTTTGACTTTTTTCTTCATCGTAATCCAAGGAATGGGGGTACTTTATCGTTGATTTCTTTAAAGCAACATATTTCACCTTTTCCTGGGAGGAACAGGTAACCATATCACATTTATCAACATGGTTTTAGGACACACACGTGTTCGTCTCATGCAGAAGCCCTTGGTGGCTCTTGATCATTGAACTGAGACCTCTCCTCACCCTCGCATGGCAACCACATGACGTGTATTAGGTCAGAGTATAGGGGATCACCTAGATAGGGTCCTTCCTATTAAATACTCATCCCTCATGCACTGTGTTCATACGCCTTGGAATCATCACTCTGATAGTTCCTTCTATATATGTGGATATGGAGACCTCCTCCCATGGCAAATTGGTCATGGCAAGCGATCTACTTGACAAGAGAATTAACCTCATTAATGAGGTCATCATATGCCTTTGCGTTGGTTTTGTGAGCCTCATTTTTACATTGGACACTTGGTTCTTGTCGTGCACATCCCATGGGTTTCTCTCCCCTCCTCGTACTAGGACTCTCATGCTCACAGTTTGTTATAAAATCCCTATGTTGTTCGTAGGGTGGTGGAACTCAAGAACGCAACTTGTCAACAAAGTTGCAACACGTCACCTCCTAGAATGGGTGTATACTATTGAATGGTGGTTGAATCCTTGATCTGCGGCACTCTTTCAAGGTCATATACCACCCTACTTGTCTCTTTTTCTCTTAGATAGACCCTACTATTTCTCTCTTCATTGGTCACACTAGTTCTTGAACACTTAGGATGATAGCCATTGTTGTTGTTCTCGTCATTGGTCACACTCATGCTTGAACACTCTGAGCGGTAATTCGTGTTGTTGTTCTAGTCACCATTTACACCATTGCTTGAGTATGCAGGGTGGTCATATTTTTCAATGTTCTTTGTGTTGTTCCTAAAGAACACAGTGTCTGGCCCATTTTTTGAGTTGGTGGCTGTATTGTCCCTGGCTTCCATGCAGAGCTCAGACCCAAATGGATTATCCTTCAACTGCCTATTGCTTTTCTATGGGGTTTGGTATTTGGGTACTTTAACGATTTGGTTCTAGAAACAAGTCTCATCACTCTCAAACCTCATATACTCATACAATTACAAGGTTCTTTCAATTGAATAAAGTGGTGTCTCATAAGCTCCCCTCAACTCTCCAAACTCCTACGTTACTCCCTTACTTTGTAGTCAATCATTGTTTCAATGTTTGGGTCAAATTATATCCCCATTGTGACATTTCTAGGCTCTCTTCCTGTGCATTAGTGGTAGCGGTCAGTTATCATGTTTGTAGGTTATATATGGTGCTGCAACAACAATTGTCAGTTTGATGGGGTGGAGCGACATGTGCATCTTCCTCTAGATACAAGAGATAGTTTGGTTGGGACTTAGTGGCAAATTTCTTTGAGGCAGCTCCTTTAGAGGTTAGGAAATAAATTATGAAGCTAGAAGCTAAGGAATTTTGAGATCGTCAATATTTCTTATATTCTGAGATAAGAAAAGGCCACCTCAAATGGGTACTGTATCCTAGAAAATTTAGAAAAAGATGAGTCAATTTTCTTCATTCAATCACTCACCATCGCTAAATGGAGACACTGCTTAGCATGGTTATCTGTGATAAGTAAGTTGATAATTACAAACTCTTTGAAGGCTAGAAAGAAATTAAGTGCATCACATGGGACATTAGATACAAATTGGATGATATAGTGATAAGGCTTACCTGAGTTGAACGATACCTAGCTTCAGACTCTGATATTGATTCAAATGGACAGAGGAAGAGGATGTAATTATCAATGCAGTTCCTCTCAATACTATCAATGCCAATTCTACCTTACCAAAGAACAACTTCCATGCTGCTGGCTCTTTAGGATCATAAATAGTCATCCTTGACTAGTGTATGGATTTCTTAGTTATTTACTATATTATGTGGTGTCTAGTTTATTTTTTGTGGTGTCCCTATGCTAACCTTAGTTATCTTATGTTATCTTTTTGTACAGGGTGACCTGGTTCAAGTTTATGTATCTGAAGCGAGACATCCTAGTTTTTGGACCAAGACAAATGTCTACCATGCCCCATTTTTTTGTATCTGGAATGGGAAATGTTGTTCAATATAGATTAGTCAAAGTTTTGAAAACTTCTTGATGTAATGCTTCATGTAATTTTCTCAGTTATCAATAGAAAATCATAGACATATTTACAAAAAAAAGATCTGTGGCATGAAAATATGGTCTTGTATAATTATTTAATCATTTTGAAATAATATTTGTAGATATGGTTGTGTCAATATGTTTCAAATTTTATTTCCATTTGCACCATTATCAACCGAGATCCATCTTAACTCTGAATCAACTCAATCATGAGTAGGATCACATCTCTTTCACTGTAAAATAGGTTTTCACATTTTATCCCTCTCAAACCTGGGTAGATTTGGAGTTAAGATGGATCCAAGCCAATTTAATTACTAATTATAAATTCCTAATAACTATAATTATAAATAATATACTATTATTATTTTTAAATTTAATTTAATTTAATTTTCTTCTTTATGTAATTTTGACCCAGTCAAAATATTTTGCAGGACAAGGCAAGGCAAGACATTACAACATCACTTCCATTACTAAAATGGAGAGCACCTTTAGGCTCAAATTTTTAATATAGATATATTTTTTTTTTAAATTTTTATTTAATAAAATTAAAATAGATTTATTTTTATTAATTTTTATATATAAATAATTAATAAAGTTTGTTTAACCAACATAGATCCATCTTAACTTCTATCTACTAAGCGATCAAATCTCTCAAGATGAAAATTTCTTTTTGAGTGCAAAACTCAAGGAAATGGTTGCAACTCAAGAGATTTGATTCCTCTCATCGCTTGGTAGATCCTTAGTTAAGATGAATGTATATTGGTTCTTAATAATATTATTTACACTATATGAATTTCACATCTATATATCTAACAATATTATCATTTTTAATTTTATTAAAACCTTGATTTAATCTCTATGGAATATCCACAAAATAACCTTTTTTGCTTTTAGATTTAGTTAAATAATGTTACAAAATTAAATTAGAAGAAGATATTTATAAAATAATTTGATTGTGAAATGAGTTACAGTATTGTAACAAAGCCTATTCACAAGTTAATAATATCCATGGTAAAGTGAGAGCTAATATTCATGGTTAAGAATCTTGTTATATTGTAAGTTTATTGTAAGTATTAAGTTTTTATGTGCTTAATAATTAAATTTTAATTTGGTTCATATTTATTTAATTTATATGGTAAAATGGTTCTTAATTTATAGCTACTATTTATATGTTATATATTTTTATGTGATATGAGTATTCAAATTTTCTTTTATATGGTAAAACTTGAAGAAATGAAAAGTTTGCGCCATATTTGATCCCTCTCAAAGCTTGATAAGGCCTAACATATATCTATGGTTTTTTTCATTTGCTTTATACAATATAGACATAGTCTCTATATATAAATATAAATATATTTATATTGATTCTTTTTTTGTTTATTTTTGTTTTTCTATCTCTCAAAAATATTGAAATATTTTAGTTATAATCTATATTGATTTTCTAATTTATTTATTTAAATTGAATAAATTACACATATAAGTCAAAGGATCTAGTCTCAAGGGTTTTGGGAGTCCCGTCGTTAAAGCACCTTTTCTATTGATAGGTCACAAGTTTAGTTCTCTTGACAATCTTGAGGTTAGGCTTTGTGGTTGAGTTTACATGAAGTGATCCCTTCGAGTGGATCTACCTGGTACAAATATTCTGTGGATGTAGTGGTCACCCATATCTAGAGTCCCTCAACCACATAAAAAAGAAGAAGAAGAAGAAGAAGTCAAAGGATCTTAGCTGGAGTAGTTTGGTTAACAATTTGTTTCTCCAATTGTGTGGGTTAAAGTCTCTTGAGACATATTGTGATCGAACCATTACCACATTTATGAATCATTTTATTTGGTGTAAAAGCTAATATATATATATACACCTTTAATTCAGTTCAATTGGTTTTATTGTAATTTTTCTTTTATTAATAAAATTACAAACAATTTTTTTTAAGACAAAGAATATGACAATTTGAGATCCACTCAAAATATCCATAAAATTGTTGGATATCACTCAAAAGAGGGTCTAGGCCTAATGTTGATCATTGAAGCTCTTGGAATTTTCCTAGTGTATGACCAATTTTGAGTTTCCCATGACTTGTATATTCTTAAAATATTTTTTCATATAATTTCCAAAAGAAACTTGAGGGCTATGAACTGTTTCTTGTTGTTTGATCCTCTTCCTAGGACACATGTGTAGTACATCAAATGCAAATGATTGAAATATAGAACAACTCTCAACTCCACACCAAGGCAGGTGACCTTGATAGGCCCTGTCGAAATATCCCTAAAGAATATCAACGTCCAATTCGGGAATATGTGGCACGCTTGACTTTTTCAGCTTTGGACCAACGTTAAATTCAAGTGCAAGAGATATAACTTTAGATACACAGTGGAAAATAGTAAATGATCTTATCAATTTATTTGAATTCCAAGATCTGAAATAATTTGTAAAACTATACCCCTCTGAACATGCTTTGGGCTTGAATTCCATCCAAATGAGAATTATAATATAAGCCACAAAAAATCGTATAAAAAAATTCTAAGAGGATTCTTCCTAAGATTGACATAGTGGGCATCTACTAGACCCAATCCATCCACACTTAAAAGGCATAACTCAGGTTAATAGTTTTCCACTGAGGGCTAGCCATGAAGTAAACTTTAGTTTAAGTGGAGCATTAACTTTCTAGATTTCCTTCCATCACCATATATGTTTCGCATCATATTTGACTTCACTCCAAGCTTTATATACAAGATTTTCCATGCACTCGCCAGATTGGGAAGTTTTTGTACAACAAAGAGAATCTAGGATGTTATCCCTTAGGTAAATGAAGTTTGAACACAGCAGACTAGTAAAAGGATCCCATTTAGTTGCCACGTCACCTACAAGGCCCAATGAGGAGGCAAAATTCCAACCAATTCTACCTTTGGCTTAGGGACTTTGTGTCTTAACATCCATCAAATAGAGTATATTTTCTTGTTTGAGTGCTTGAAGAAGGGGATCCAAAAGACGATAATTGCCACTAGCTCCAAACCAAGGATCGTCAACCATCCTAATTTTTCATCCATCCCCAACTCACTAGGTTACTTATTTTCCAACCAAGGGAAACTCCTCTTTAGGGCCTTCTACACAATTGAACTCTTGTCTAATTTCCGAGGATGTATAGACCACTTGGAAATTGAAATCCATAGAAAGTATTTTGCTCCGAAGGGAGTTTCCTTAGTTGAGTCTCCATAAATTCTTGCCCGTAAGAGCTTTGGAAAACATGTGGATATATTTTACACCCCATCCTCCAAGGTCCTTGGGGCTAGCTAAATGGGACCATTTTACTAGCAACATACTTTTATACTTTTGGCTTCCATCCACCAAAATTGAAAATTGACTCTTATGATCATAGAAAACATACATTTAGGTACTGCAATAATAGAAGTTTACTACACTAGAATACTTTCTAATATGAATTTCATCAGAACCAAAAAACCTTAATGAGACATAAATCTAAGAGCCCAAATGAAAAATCTCACTTCCACCTTTTTCACCATACATAACCAATATGCTTTCCTATAATTATTGGACTTTATAATTAAACCCAAGGATTTAATCCCATCTTCGAACTGCTTCTCATTAGAGAAATTTTGAGGTCTAAAATGGGCCTCAAAACAAAAATGTATAACCAAAATCAACTTTATAAGAACAAATATGATTCAAGATGATGTTGTTAACCATCAGGGATGATTCATCAATTTTGGGGAAAAACGGTTAAAAAAAAATTATTTTTTCAACTGACCCCGTATAATTTTACACAAATTTCAAGCAAGAGCACTTGTTGGATGCATAATTTAATTCCTCATTTATGGAGTACCCATGTGGCATACTTTCGATGGACCCTTCGACATGAAAGTATGCAACATGGGTACTCCTCGGATGATGAACTAAATTTCACATCCAATGAGTCCTCCCACTCAAAATTTGAGTAAAAATATAGGGAGGTAAGATGAAAATACGAGTTGAAAAAGTAGTTTTTTCTTTTTTACTTTAAAATTTGATGATGTAATCTAATATTATTTTATTATTTCCACTATTATTTTATAATATTCCTTAAGATGCCCATTTTAGACCTCAAAATTTCACCAATGTCTCAATGGTAAAGGGATTATGGAAAGGAAAGCAAGTTGAAAATTGATATTGAAACCCTAACTATGGTGATAGGGTTCATAAATCTGCAGGGGACTGGCAGCAATGGGGAGGCCGTACGCTATGGTGACTGCGAAGCTTGGAGGTAGGTATCAAGAGATGGTGGATAGCTGGCCGATACCTGTCACTAGGTCTGGCTGGATTGAGAATGTGGATGGTGGTAAATGGGGGGTTTACGGAGAAAGGAAGATGGAGGAGTTTTTTTTACTGTTTAGTTTTTATCTTGTTGTTGACAGTAAGCGACTGCACACACCCACATAAGGAGTTTACAACTTCTGTTTTCTCAGGATATTCCAAACAACAAATAGGGGGAGAAACCATGGTCAACCAACGAGACTCTATTGACCTGGATCCTGAAATTGGAGCTTAGACGTCATGGAGCATAATATTGAGAAATTTATTCGTCCAACTAGGCTACCAGGTGGGAAGAGGCGAGGCTCGGGGGAGGGCTGGAGGCAGGGAAGAGATTTAGGGCTTCTCTAAGAAAGTTTATGCATGAAAAAACAAGAAGGTTGGGGAACAGTTAGGGAACCAGAGGGGAGGCAGGAATAGTTACTTCCATTGACAGTCTTCACAACAGAGGAAGCGGTTAGAAAACAAATATGTAATCTTTCATCCAATTTTTACAAATAGCAAGTTTTCTTTTTAGGTGGGCTAGAAGATATTGTCATTAGTTGTGGGATGAAGGTCAAGGAGGGCCTGAAATATTTTCTGGTAGAGGATTTAGGGTCATTGGAAGTAATAAGGGGGAAACAACTGGACACTAAAACTACATGCAAGAGTTCATTACATTTGTGGAGTGGGGAGACCAACGGTCAAGAAGGAAATCCAATTGTGGAGGTTTTAGGGGAAACCGGTTGGACAAAGGGTTTGAGGAGTTTTCAAAAGGTTTTTGAGGCCAAGCATATTGTTAGCAGTGAGAAGCTTGAAGGGGAGCTATTTTCATTCCTCTTGGCAGATCAGGAAGGTTTCAATCAGACAACGCAACATTTGGAGGTGGGGGAGATACCTCGATCTGTGGCAGAGGAGGGCAAGACAGGGGAAGGTTTTATTTTCTATCCACCGAAGCAACTGGGTGGAGGGGCATTTAGGGCCGCTCTCTGCAGGAGCTACCAATGCGGAGGAGACCTCACTAGGAACTAGGGAATGGGGGAGGAAAGGAACTCCAAGGGAGAAGTGAAAGAAAAATAAGTTGATTAAGAAAAAGGAGATAAGCCCTAATCTGGTGCTAGGAGTAGACTTACAGATATACGAAGAAATGGAGGTGACCTAAGTCACGTTGGTCGGAAGGGCCAAAGGTAAAAAATAATCAACAAATTACATCAAAGAATGGACTGCAAAGACTTGGAAGGAGGCACCCAACCAATTTTTTGAGGTATCCACCCTTTCCAGGGGATGGTTCATGATTAAATTCAACAAGGGTGAAACCCTTGAATAGGTTTTTAAAGGTAATTAGTGTTTTGGGAAAAGCCCAATTTTATTTAAAATATGGAATCCCTTGTTTGATGCCCAAAGAGAGAAGATGGAGGAGACTCTAGTTTGGGTGAAGCTTCTAGGTTTACCCCCACACTTCTAGATAGAGTTAGTCTTCAGAGCAATTGTGAATACGTTGAATCAGTTTCTGGAAGTTGCCATGTCCTTTCCGCATACCAGGGATAAAGGTTTAGCAAGAATTATGTTAAGCTTAAACCCAAGGGAAGGCTTGGCAAAGGAAATTCACCTCAAATATAGGGAGTTGGCCTTTACCCAGATGATTTCTTATGAATAACTTCCTTTCCGCTTTCATTGATGCCACAAATATTGTCATCATGCCAAAGAGTGCCCTCCGAGTTTTAGAAGAAGAAGAAGGAAGAGAGTTGAAGTGGGAGTGGCAGAGAGAAATTAGAAGGAGGAGAATGGAAAGGGATATCTAGAGGAGAAGGGGGATAGGAAGGAAGGGGACAATATGCAGATGGAAGTTGAAGAATCAAAGGACATGCAGATAGAGGAGAGACATGTTCAGGAGGATGAGAATCAGGGGGAGCCAGCTCAGGAAAAGACAGTGGAATGTGAAGAAGTTTTTTCTATGCTTGAGATGGAGGATACGGTTCTGGAACATATCCTTTATTTTAATTCATCCTTGTTTTCTATGCTCAACTGAATTTCGAGGCCTGGTCCTTCCAGGATTTTGAACACAAATAATTTACATGTCAATTCTATAAATGAGGCTCTTAACAACATCATAACATCTATACCTAAGATTCAACTAAACCATCCTTTAGTTTCGAGCCTTGAGACCCCTAGTCTCTCATGTTCTCCCGAAGAGAAGCCTCACTATAATCTAAGGCCTCGAGAGGATAAAATTATTCCTTGGGAAGCTGTGGGTGGGTTGTGTACCCATCAGATTTTGGTTGGCCCTCACAAATCTAGAGGAAGGAAGTCAAATTTATCAAAGGCCCAACAAAGAGAAAAAATTGACATGTAGATGGGAAACAATTATCACTTTCAGTAGCACATAACCCCTCCCATGGTTTTAAATGATTATAATGTCCTTTAATTGTCGAGGGTTTGCTAGTGCCACAAAATAACTAGCTCTAAAGGCATTAATAAAAACCTATGAACTTGATGTGATAATGATGCAACAAACCCTTGGAGCTGGAGATGAGATTAGTGGGGTGTTGAACAAAATGTTTCCGGGCTGGAATTTTCAGTCTTTGGATGCTAAAGGAAGATCCAGGGCTTTGGCAATGGGAGTCAAAGAAGGAAGACTGAAGGTTTTAAACAATTGGTTTTTGGGACAAGAAGGAGTAGAGGTATACTTACTGGAGTTATGTTCGAACTTACTACTTCTAAACATATATGGGCATTTTCAGGACAAGATCTCTTTCTGGAATAACCTTTTTTCAAAATCTATTATGGAGAGTTCAAACTTGGTGATAGGAGGGGACTTGAATTTCTCTTTGGGCCTTTCAGAAACCTGGGGACCCTCAGCTCATGTCAACCCTTTGGTAGATTTTTTCATGAACAAGATCAGCTCCATGAAGCTTATAGACATCAATATGATTAAGTTGAGGTCAACATGGAGGAATAGGAGAGTAGGGGACGCTGGGGTGGAAAAGGGATTAGATCATTTTCTACTTAAACAACAGATGGTATCTATAATTCCAGTCTTCAGACATTAGGTGGGGGAAGGAGGATACTCGGACCACCTCCCTATCCTACTAGAGATGAAAGGAAAAAATGAAAAACCTGGCTCTCCTTTCAAGTTCAATTCGTTATGGCTCAAGGATGAATATTTTAATATCCTGTTCAAATCCACATGGAGGCCAAGGGATGATGACTAGGGTAGGGACAAAGCTTATTTTTTCATGGAGAACCTAAAATGTATGAAAAAGGAAACCATTGAATGGAAAAAAATCAATAAAGTCTCAGAAGAAGTTGATCTAATAAAGGTAGGAGAGGAATTAGACTTTCTAGAGAGCCCAGGAGAGGATGGATATGAGTCAACAGAGAAGAGGGACATGATTAAGCTGCTAGAAGCTAATCAAAGGAAAATTATCACTGATAGGTTTTATGTGGAATTTTGCATCTATGGATAAACACAATTTCCCTAGATGGGTAGCTACATCTAGAACAACATATTTAAAGCGCTTAACCTTTTTCTATAGAAGATAAATAAGGTAAGGGAACTACTTGTTATCTTTCGCTTTCCCTTTGTCTCCTTTGTTTGGCTCTCGTCGCTCCTTTTCGAACTTAACTCGCTCAACAAGTACCTGCAATCATAATCAGAGGACAAAAACGAATCAAAGCAAGATATCTATCTTCTATAAGAAAATGGAATCAAAATAATTTACACATATAATCATCACACATAGAGACAAGAATGTGGGGAAAGGTGTAAACAACTTTATTAAGTAGAAGGAAGAATTAGAAGCATGAAGTCCGATCCATTGTCACTCTTCTAGCTTGGGTTCCAACCAACATCACATCAAAAGCACAACACTTCAATAGCATAACAATACTTGTTTACAATCTCAAACCTCACATCAACAGTATCTCATTACAAATTCTCAAAGTTCAGCCCCTTGATCACTTACATGAGTGGTCAATTTATAGGAAAATGGAGGAGTTTTGGTCATAAATGAGGGTATTGAATGTCCTTCCAAACTTAGAGTTAGTTTCCATGGAAGAAGAGATGAAAGGATAGGAGGTTACTTAACTCATTCCCTATCCAATTTCGAGCTCATAGGAGATGATAAGTGTGGGAATCTTCTAGATGGCTCTAGAAGATAAGAATATTCCCAGAACCCTATGATGATTTCTCTCAAACTCACCCAGCGCAGGTCAAAGTGGGCCTAAGTGCTCTGGAAAGCACCTTGATATGGGCTGACCTACATTGAAGCGCACTTACCCATGACCAAGGTTGCGCTAGTCCCTCAAAGAGGCAATTCTAGAGGGCTTCAGGCCAAGAAAATCTCAGGGAAGGAGGCATTCAAAATGATGACTTGTCTAGGGCATGTTGCAACTAAATTAGGGTTTGATGATCCCTAATGGCACTGATTTGAATGATGGGAGTTATGTGCACAAATGGATCTGTAGCAGCTGCCCCCTAAAGCATGAAGTCAAAAATAATAATGTCGAGTAATATGCTTTATGATGTGATGAGGAGGTTCCGAAGTGGATGGTGACCTGCATCGATTACAATACATAATATCATGATATTTTTATTTTTTCACACGATTTGTTGAGGGAAGCCATACCCATTCTCAACATATAAACTTTCATTACAAGTACATAGGCAGTCATCTAAAAATACAGACCCATGATAGGATGACCATCAATGTAAAGCATTGTATGGATGATTTGGTACATTTCCTGAAATCGTAGCCTAGATGGATGAAACTAGATCCGGGGTCTTCTATCTCGTTCAATCGTTCGATCAAGTATGAGTCTAACCATGTGAATATGTGATTTTAAGTCGAACATGGGAAGACACCGTTTAATTACCAGCCAATGATGTAAGTCGTTAGAGAAATCATCGATAATGATAATGATCCTCAAGGTACTGTAGTACATTCTGCATGGTGTGAATGGATGTTTTGATGTCAAACACCATACAAAGTATTTTGGTCAAAGGCCAGTGATGTCAACCTATCGCCGGACATGAGAAACTGATGTATGCATTCCTCAAGGTACTGAAGGGTGTTTCTAAGTCAACTTCTTGGATAATTTGCTGATGTCAACAAGAAGCGACTCGTCGCAGGAGGGCCTTAATGTATCCCACATAAATGACACAAAATGAGTGTAATGATTTTGGAAATGACACAAGGTTCAGGAATGGTGGTCATGAAAATGAAGGTTTATGAGTATTGCAAAGGATGAATTTTAATTGAGTGACTTCTCTTGAACATGTCAGTGACACTGAATGGATTGGCAGTATTGACCCAAAACACAAGTAATGGATGGTATGATAGACTAATTTATGATGACCATGAAGTAGATAACCCAACTCAAATAGTCACAATGATGAAGTGAAAGTGTCATGTTCAAGAGCGACCTGCTGCCATAAAGTGGTTTACCCCTTTTCTTATTTTCCCCAGTCATTGCTGACTAGTACCTCTTTATTTTATCAAGATTGAGGAGGATAACATATGCTTGTTGTAAAATTCCACCCTTCGGGTGAATTCATTGCTATGTGATGTTTTAACAAGTCTAGCAAAGGTGAAACTCGGTCTTGTCATGATGGACAAGTTTGTCGCTATTTGATGTTTTAATGAGTTTAATGACAATGATAACTCGACCCTTTTCATGTTTAGAGAGTTTGAAAAGGGACAAAAAGAAAACTTCACAAGTTCTTTTTCGTAAGTTTGTCTCTCAAATCTGAAAAAGCATAAAATAATACAAGAGAAAACCTATTGACCATGTTCAATCAATGTATTCCTTTTTCGTAAATAATCTATCTCAGTCCAGAAAAGGTTTAAACTTATACTGAGTAGATGTTGTTTCCAATCCGTTGATGAGGTGAAAAGGGCAAGTGCTTGACAATCTTTTCATATTTCGAGAGTCTGAAAAGAGCTTAAAGAGGACTCCATTTAGAGGAATGAGTGGTGTCTAGGATAACAACTGGTTTCGGTGATGTTGGAACTTCTCAAAACATGTTGATTTATGTGAAGAGGCTAGCTAATAAGACCAATCATTGCAACTATTCAAAAAGGGTAAAATAAGCAAGTGAAAGTGTATGATTGGCCAAGCAAATAGTGATGATGGAATGAGCAAAACCAAGGCTTATCTGACGGAAGAGATTGATAGAATGGAAATCACGAGGGTTAAAATGCATATGGGTTCATTTTTACACAAGCTTGAACCATAGGGAACTATGCTTGGATTCGGTTTCATGTTTACACAAGCTTGAAATGAAAAAATATGCTTGGATTTAGTTTCACTTTTACACAAGCTTGAAATGAAAAACTATGCTTGTATTTGGTTTACATGTCCCCAACATGATGACTCGAGACTAGGTTGATGCCCCCCAAGCTTCATTGCACTCACATAAGTAGAATACTCGTGGAAATGAGGTGCATGGAATGAAGGTTCATTTACAAGATCAAATGAAAGACTCGACTGGGATTTTACGAGGTCTAATCAAAGACTCGAATTGGAACTTTGCTCCAGGGGACCTTGTTTCATTTTTTAATGAGCTTGACACAAGACAAGGAACTCTTCTCATATTCCTTGTTTCATTTTTTAACGAGCTTAACACAAGACAAGGAACTATTCTCATATCCTTTGTTTCATTTTTTAACAAGGTTGACACAAGAGCAGGGACTATCCTCATGACCCTTTGTTTTATTTTTTAACGAGGTTGACACAAGACAAGGAACTATCCTCATATTCCTTGTTTCATTTTTTAGTGAGCTTGACACAAGACAAGGAATTATGCTTTCGGAGCTATTTCATTTTTCTTTAATGAGGTTGACACGGTAAAAGAACTATCCTCATATTCCTTGTTTCATTTTTTAACGAGCTTGACACAAGACAAGGAACTTTGCTCATATTCCTTGTTTCATTTTTTAACGAGCTTGACACAAGATAAGGAACTATGCTGATATTCCTTGTTTCATTTTTTAATGAGGTTCACACAAGACAAGGAACTATCCTCATATTCCTTGTTTCAATTTTTAACGAGGTTGATACAAGACAAGGAACCATCCTCATATTCCTTGTTTCATTTTTTTAACGAGGTTGACACAAGACAAGGAACTATCCTCATATTCCTTGTTTCATTTTTTAATGAGGTTGACACAAGACAAGGAATTATCCTCATATTCCTTGTTTCATTTTTTAACGAGGTTGACACAAGACAAAGAGCTATCCTCATATTCCTTGTTTCATTTTTTAACGAGGTTGACACAAGACAAGGAAATGTCCTCATATTATTTGATCAAGACCCATAAGAGGTCATGACTTCCAAGAGGTTCTCATCAGATGGGAGAACAATGCTCTGGAAGGGATCATTAGAGAGATGTGGTTCCAATGCCCCCAATACATAATGTACAACATCATGGAATTAACCTTTCGTTGATGTAGGCATGGAACGGGTTGCCACATAATTGACCTGTGGCAGGGAAGATACCATTGGGACAAAAGGACCATTTAGGGAAGATGGTTGATTGGAAGCCATATTTGGATCGAGAAATGAAAGATGGTCAATCGTGACAATTTTGAATTCATGCGGGAAACACATCACTCGAAAGAGTGTTGAAACAATAGCTCCCATGTCATAAAAATAGTCGCGCCCAAGAAGTAAATTGTAATCTAAAGGGCCTGGGAGTACCATCATAATGAGATAAAAAAATTTTCCTCCCAAAGTAATAGGCAACTGAGGAAGGATCCCTGATGGTTGATTGGTTCCTCTGTTAAAATCCAACATACTTTGGGTAATAGGCACAAGTGGCGGCGAACTGAGCGCTTGCTAAGCAGTAGAGGAAAGGATACTCATAGATTCACCTTCATCTATAATAGTGCCAGGTACAATCATATTACAAACCTGTACTATGATATGGAAAGGCACATAAGAAGGAAGACAACATCTTGGTAGTTGATTCCAATCAAAGGAAGTGACCAAACTACTTGGAGGGGGTACTGTAAAAATGGGAGAATTACCCCCTTGAGTTACAAGAACTGGAGGATTTTCCTCCTGTCTTGATGGAATAGGAGGGTTTCCCCCGAGCTCATTGGAATCTGAAGAAACGAAAAGAACCTGAGTGGTATCATACTCACTCTTTATGATAAAGGTACAATTAACTGAAGGTGAAATTGGGTCAACTGTTTCCTCGACCTATGATTGGTCAGGTATAGACTCATGGGATTCACATTTAGAGAGAGTGGGTTTGACCGATAGTTGATTTGGGTCAGTCGCTTCATCAAATAGTGAAGGATTAAAAGGGAGAGTCTCTGGTAATGAGATGGAAGTCACTGCGAAGAAGCAAGATGGTTATCCAACACTTTTTTGGCTTCATCTAGACAGGGATAAAGGTGAATGGGGTGATTCCCTTCACATAACCTGCAGGGAAACTTAACTTTACCCTTCTTTCCTTGAAATTTACTACCACTAGTTGATGGTGTGTCACTAGCATGATCTCCAGAAGTTGATGACATGGGACGATGTAAACGAGAAGACCATTCTTCTAAGATCTAAGGAATATCAGGACAATTTCGAAGAATATGGTCTCCTGTACAAAGTTTGCATGCATATCAAAGTTTGTGAGGCTTATTGGATGGTTTCTCACAGAAGTTGCATTTGAAGCAATGGTTGCTTGGTTGCCCCCTGTTAGTGTCAGTGTCTTCACACTACCATCAGTGATCAACATTCACTCTTTTGCATTCATGTTAGGAGTCCTAGTTTCTATCAGTTGTATTCCATTAGGTCATGGATCAACTGATTGTAGATTTATTTCCAGTTTTTGCTCTTCATCACATCAGATCTGCTGACATCCTTCAGACACAATTCAGTTAAGTGATTTAGAAATTCTTATCTTTTGTCCATTTGATTTAAATAAGTCTTAGGTCTTAGAGTTTTCAATATCATTAGGTATTAGGGTTTCCATCTAAGTCAAATTTTCAAAATATTTGATAAATAGTGGTCATGCAGACATGTGGAGGAGACATAAATCTTCAGATAACTTTTAATTCTCAACATTTGTAAATTTAATAAGTTTTTCACCTTAAACTGAGTTTGAGGTGAAAACAGAGTATTGTTTCATTCTTGTAAAATTTGATGTAATTTTATAGTTTCTATATGTAATAAGTACTCATCAGCTGCTCCTGGTCACCTTGCCAACTCCTGCCACTGCAAAAGCAAAAAATCAAGACATTAGTTCATCAAATTGCTAAGGAAAAAGGTCAAACTTCAAAACAGAAAGACAGAGCATTTGCAAAGGTCATTAAAACTTTTAAAAAAATTGAGTTTCGAAAGGAAAAAAATTTAAATGAAAAGGTATATAAAGCAAAATCATGGAAGAAAGCCATTTCATTGTGAAAAAGTCAAGTGGAGAGCAAAAATCATGATTTGGAGCAATATTGGGCAAAAGAGAGAGAAAAATAAAAAACTGGTGAAAATTGGTAGGCGCTGCGCATCAGGCTGGCGCTACGCATCAGAGACATTTCCTCTTCATTGAAATACACAGGCGCTGCGCATTTGGTGGACTGCGCTGCACATTGAGCTACCAAGCTTGTAAATCACCCAAATTCATCCTCCATCACTTCTTTTGATGCATTCACCTCCCAACAAGTAAGTATCAACATATCTTGAGCTTAAATAGGGTTTTCATGTATGGTTCATGATTTTTGTCTCCTAAAAGTCAAACCCTAGTTTGCTTCTATACGCTATTTCATACCATTGCAAACCATAATCCCTTGTCCCTTTTCCCAACTTCATTTGTCCTAAATCTACCCCTTGATCCCACTTTCCCTAACCTATTTTCCCTTTCCCTATTTTCCCTAAGAGACTAATCCCTTTATGAAACCCTAAGCCCCTCATACATCAAAACCCTAGGTCCTCTATCCATCCCTCTCACTCCCCTACCTCACCTCATCATTATTGATCCTTTCACAAATCTCTTCATACTCATCTTTTTCCCCCATCTATTATCCACCATTCACCATATCATCACAACATCATCCCATAGAGACAAGCATAGAAAGAGACAATGAACTTGATTTTGAGGAGGACACCCTAAGTGACAACTCTAGGGAAAGGATCTTGCAGCAGAAGAAACCTCACAAAGGTGGCAGAATTATTAGGGAGGAACCTATCAACATGAGTGAACTACTCGCTTGCCCATTAGCCACCACATGTTTTAGATATTAGTCACGTTTTGAGTTTTGTGAGATGGTTAAGAGAGTTAAATTTCACCATGAGCCAACAAGATTGTTTGTGAAAAACATGGACAACAATGTGGTACATCTTGTCGGGATAACATTCACTCTTGCCAGGATAACATTCACTCTTGTCAGGATAACATTCACTCTATCATCCACCATCATTGCAAAGGCCACAGGAATCCCATATGTAGGAGAGAAATGGAACAAGAGACAACATATCAGTAGGGAACATTATGAGCCTTACATCAAGGCTAAGTATCATGGCAGAATCAGTAGAGTGTTTCCCTTTCAGATTTTTGGAGAACCGGTATGCTCCACTCATGAAACTCATCATCAAGTATTTTACTTGTGAGGGTAGGTTTTCCAGACTTTATGCCCACCATATCAAACTGCTCATGCATTTCAATAGAGTGAGAATGATGAGTATTCCTTATTTCATATGCAAAAATATAGAGAAAATGATAGTTATTGCAAAGAGGAAACCATATCCACAACAGCTCAACAGTATTTACCATTTCTCTGTTATTAAAATTATTGTTTTACATTAACTCAATCAGTTGGGAATGCTATGGGAAAACTTGATTTCTCATGAGATGTTCAAGGGTCCTCAAATATTTTTATCAGTCCCCCAAGAGGAAGGTGAGCATTCAGGACAGCAAAAGGTTCAAGGAACTAAACCTGTGGGGGTACCTATGTTTGTGAATTATAAGAGAGGAACTAGGATGCTCTTTGCAGCTGCCCAACAAGTACTATCTCCACAATGAGTGGAAGGGGTCTCACCTTCATCTACAGACCATAGGAAAATACTATCTCCACAAGGAGTGGAAGGGGCTTTGCCTTCATCTTTAGCTAAACAGGTACAAATTGGGTAGGATAGCAAGGGCAAAGGCAAGGCAAAGATGCATGAGAGTGATGGCCAAGAGAGAGATCTTGATCTTATTGGCCATGAGGAGACATAAGGAGTAGATGTCATTGACTTGGATGCTCAGGATCCAAGAACTGTCAAAGACATGATCATCAAGGAGCAAGAGGAGGAGATACAAGCTTTGATGGTTAATTTAGAGAGGGCTAAATGGGTCATCAAATATCTTGAGCAAGAAAACAAATAGCCAAATGACAAAAAAGACCTCAAGGAGTTGCAAATGATCAAAGAGAACCGGCAAAAGGAAAAGAAGACAAAGGTCAAGATGACCTCCATTGAACAAGAGATTGAGAAGGACCAAGAGACATCGCTTGAGAGGGTCAAAATTCACCTTGAGGGGCTTTTGAAGAAAGCAAATAGAGACAAAAATATGCTTAGGCATATGGCTTACCATTATTTGACCCGGAATAGGATATGCAACATAAGGATTAAGCAACTTAAGGCAAGATTAAGGAGGGCCTTAAAAAGAAAAAAGAGGAAAGATAAGCTTAATATCTTGGCTGATGTTACAATAGCCCAACAAAGTTACCAATGAAGCACCGTTGAGCCAAAACTGGGCAAGTTTTCAAGAAATTTTGTCAATTTCCAATTTTTGAATTATGCAACATAGGAAATTCTGGAGGTGGTGCTGTGCATTGGATTGGCACACCCATTTGCAAAATGGCTTGTGGTTCTAGATTCGATATCAAAAGCACATCAATCACTTAAAGTTCCATCTCATTTGGAGCAAAACTAGGTCTCCTAAAGGGCAAAAAACACTCAAAAAGTGCCCTCTCTGCCACTTTTTGCATCCACGGGAAGTGGTCTTAGGATAATTCATTTTTTAAGGGGCAAATAACCTCCAAAGTAGGAAATTCAAGATGTTTCAGAAACTAGATAGGCAGAGCTTTCCAACAAGCTATATTGGGCTTGATTTGGTGGAGTGGAAGGCCTCCAAAGGCATGCTTGAAGTGGCACTATGCATTGGGTTGATGGCACTGTGCATTGGGCAGTTTTTGTCAATTTTGCTTAAAACTCAAAATTTCTCCCAATTTGACTACTAGTTGACTTTTTCTCTTCTCCTTGGTAAATTGTTTATGGTAAATGATGTAATATGATGTAAATTTGATGTAAAATGACATGAGGGGGTAGATACATCAATGAAAAGTGGTTTAAAAATGAATGTATCAGTTTCCTTGTTTTTAGAGGCAAGTTGTTCCACTGCCTATTTTCTTGTTCCTAGTTTAGATGTAGTTGAAACAGCTCCTTAACTCTTGGATTTGACCCCTGATGGATAACTCAGATGGTTTTGATGTCTATATGATGTGTTTTTTCAGTCATTAGCAAAGGTTAGACTCTTTGGAAGTGGTGCACTCATTGTATACTTGTATCAACAGTTTGGCAAGGAATAAAACCAGGTTTCACAGCTATTTTTGTGGGATTCTTGTGATAATCAGTTTATGTATTGTTTCTTCTTTTGTAATGAGTTATTATTATGTGTTATATGTTTCCAAATCTCTATTTTTCTTCTAAACTAAATGAATCATGATAAATAGGCAAAATACACTAGTAACAATGCTTTGTCTTTGGAATGCACTTGGTTTTTTATGTTTTCAACAGATTGAAGAGGACTCATGGTTTCTTCATGCCCTCCTCAGCTCCTCAACAGTCTTAAATCAATCATCTCATCCAATTATTAGTACATAAACACTTATCTATCTCACCCCATAGAACATGTCTGTATCCCTAATTTAATTTCCCGGACCCAACTTGCCAGCTTCATTGGATCCAGCAACAAAATTTTCAAAATCAACCCAAAAACCCTAAAGCTACTATACCTAGCCTAAAATCCAAATTAGAATGAGTCCTCTCAACTAATATTGACAAGGAGAGATCCCTCTCTCGACCTGGTAGGGCTAGCTACCAGGTTAAGTGTGGTTTGTGGTTATCCTAGGATTGCCTCCCTTCAGCTTGAGTTCGATCTAGGCTCTAACACCCCACTTCTAAATTTGCTTCTTTTTCTTCCCTTTCCTCTTCTTCTTAGTCACCTGGTTACTAGTGCTAATACTTTCACCAGGTGAACAGGATGAAGGGGAGGAAGAAACAATCGAGGAAGAAGGCAAAGGGTCAAATTTAGGATCAACTGGAGGTTCATTTTGTCTAGTTGATCCTAAAGTTGATTCTAAATTTGATCCTAAAGTTGACCCTTTGCCTTCTTCCTCGGTTGTTTCCCATCAACTGGAGGTTGGTCAAATTTAGGATCAACCATGGAGTGACGTGGAGGATGTTCTCCGCGATCAATTAATTTTATTTTAATCAAAATAACAAAACAAAACAAAAGAGGGATAATCTAGGCAAAAGGATTACCAAGTAACTGTGAACTGCAGAATACCTTCCGACGAACCGAGAAGTACAGGCAGGCAATCTCCCCAAATGTTTTGTTCAGTGTATCACAATGTACAAGGCGGCTGACTCGGTTACCTAAGGATAGATAGAAATCTAGTGTTGTCCTCCCATATATACTCGAAAGTACGTGGAGGGCTAATCTGTATTAGCTTTTCCTAATGAGAAACCGCACAGTGAGAGCATTCCTTTATTCTTTACATACTGTAACACGTCCCATATACTAGAAGGTACATGGAAGAGCTACGATATACTCATGTACGTGGAATGAGACATCACACTTGGAATGTATCGCAAAAAATTAACGACAACTGCTATGCTTTACGATGCCAGAACACGTCTATAGCCTAGAACCTCTAAATGTTATGTGTTAAGTTACAATGTTCCAGTAGCTTAATTGAGATAACTTTTATGTTGATCTTCTTAAGAATTTTCCTTTCAAGGTTCACCATGTGATGTATGTTTGCAATTCCTAGAATGCAACTAACATGAGAAACATTCTTTCATTCAATTTTAACAATGAAAACCTTAGCTGGTAAGGATAGAGCAATAAGATTCTTTTAATTAAAAAACAAAGAACACATCTAATGCAATTTCCCTAAACTATTCCTATGAGAACAAACAAACTCTTTTAATGCACAATGCAAGTTTTTCTTTTCAATTCCCTTAATGTTGTGATGAACAAAAGGAAACTAATGCACATACAATCAATCAATATTTTTGCAAGAACGAAGACTTTACATCAGTTCCGTTTTGAAAGAAATGAAGACTTTTATGACACTTTATTTTGAACAAAGATTAATAGACTATAAACTATTTTTGACAATGAATTTATAGTGATAAAGAAATCATTTAAGAAACACTAAACAATCAAGGACAAAGTAGGGCTAGCAAAGGAAACACAAACTAATTTCTGAGACATAAGCATCATTGACCTTTTAGCAAGCATAAACAGAAGGAAATTTGGCAAAAGATCAACTCAAAGGAGGGATTTTTCTCCTAAGGAGGATTGGTGTAGCCTTGAATGGGAGACAATCCACTTCAGAGCACTGTCCTCAAGCCAAGGTTGCTCTGCAGTGCTCTGTCTCGAGACCAAACTTGCGATGTTGCCAGAGAGGCCATCTTAGGGGCTTAAACACTTCAAAAAGGCTGAAACAAGATCAATGGAAGCAAGTAAGGTATACTAGAGTGTACTAGGATGAAGGTAAACTACCATAACGATGATCATTCCCCAGTGGAGTCGCTAATTTGTTATGTGGAATTTTGCATCTACGGGTAAACACAATTTCCCTAGATGGGTAGCTACATCTAGAACAACAGATTTAAAGCACTTAACATTTTTCTATAGAAGATAAATAAGACAAGGGACCTACTTGTCATCTTTTTCTTTCCCTTTGTCTCCTTTGTTTGGCTCCCATCGCTCCTTTTCGAACTTAACTTGCTTGACAAGTACCTGCAATCATAAACAAAGGACAAAAACCAATCAATGAAAGAGATCTATCTTCTCTAAGAAAATGGAATCGAAATAATTTACACATATAATCATCACACATAGAGACAAGAATATGGGAAAAGGTGTAAACAACTTTATTAAGTAGAAGGAAGAATTAAAACCATGAAGTCCGATCCATTGTCCCTCTTCCAACTTGGGTTCCAACCAACATCACATCAAAAGCACAGCACTTCAACAGCATAACAATACTTGTTTATAATGTCAAACCTCACACCAACAATATCTCCTTACAAATTCTGAAAGTCCAGCCCCTTGATCACTTAGATGAGTGGTCAATTTATAGGAAAATGGAGGAGGTTTGGTCATAAATGAGGGTATTGAATTTCCTTCCAGACTTAGAGTTAGCTTCCATGGAGGAAGGAATGAAAGGAAAAGGGGTTACTTAACTCATTCCCTATCCAATTTCGAGCTCATAGGAGATAATAAGTGTGGGAATCTTCTAGATGGCTCCAGAAGATAAGAATATTCCCATAACCCTATGATGATTTCGCTCAAACTCGCTTAGCGTAGGTCAAAGTGGGCCTAAGTACTTTGGAAAGCACCCTGACATGGGCCTACCTGCACTGAAGCGCACTTACCCCTGACCAAGGCTGCGCTGATCCCTCAAGGAGGCAATTCTGGAGGGCTTTAGGCCAACAAACTCTCAGGGAAGAAGGCATTCAAAGTGATGACTTGTTGAGGGCATGTAGCAACTAAATTAGGGTTTGATGAGCCCTAATGGTATTGATCTAAAAGTTGGGAGTGATGTTCCCAAATTGATATATAACAATAGGGAAGAGAAGTGGAGACTAAAAAGCAGAGAAATTTGGTTGGAAGTCGAGGATGAAAACTCAAAATTCTTCCAGAATTATACCAAAGGAAAGAAAAATATAAACACTATCCGTGGCCTAAAATCAGAGGAAGGCAACACTGCAAATTATTTCGAGGATTTGTCCCTTCTAAGAAGAAACCATTTCAAAAATCTCTTTAAATCCCAAGCAGAGGTTTCTATCGCTGAGGTGATTAGGGTTGCACAAAAATCCCAAGGTATATACAGGAGGGGGAAAATGATATTATCATGGGGCTAGTGACAGAAGGGTAAGTTGAAGGGATATTAAGATCAACACATAACGATAAAAGCCTAGGCCCAGATGGGTGGACTATGGAGCTCTTCCAACATTTTTTGAGACCATCAGGGATGAACTTACAAGGGTGGTCGAGGAATCCTTGGTCAAAAGATTGATATATGAACCTTTTAATTCCACTTTTTTGGCCTTAATACCTAAGACAAAGGATCCTTCTTCTTTTGATGATTTCAGACCTATCTCTCTGTGTAATTGTATTTACAAAATTATTGTAAAAGTAATAACAGTTTGATTGAAATCCATATTCTCAAGGAACATTTCAAAAGAAAAATTTGGGTTTTTGGATGTTAGACAAATCCATGAAGCAGTGGGGGTAGCACATGAGAGCTTACATAGCATATAAAGGAGCTGGAAAAAGGGAGAAATAATTAAAATTGATCTCTCAAAAGAATATGACTATATCAGTTGGCTTTACATTAGAATTCTCCTTACTCACTTGGGGTTTGAAATTGGATTCATAAACTGGGTGATGGGATGTATCACAAACATCAGTTTTGCAGTCCTGATCGATGGGGTGACTACTTCTTTTTTTCAGAGCCAAAGAGGTCTTCATTAGGGCTTCCCTCTATCCCCTCTTCTCTTTCTCCTAGCAGCAGAGGGACTTAGTCAAATGATTTTAGAAGTAAGGATAAGAGGCGATATAAAAAGTATTGAAGTGCCTACCAACTTACATATATCTCACTTGTTGTTTTTCAATTACATACTTCTTTTCAGTGATGGAAGTAGGAGTGATATCCACCAGATAAAATCAATACTTGATTTGTTTCTTATAGCAATTGGAATGTGCATTAAGGCTCAAAAATATTCTTTTATCCTTGAAGGATCCACAAGGGTAGAAACTAGAAGGATATCAGAGGACCTCCCTTTCAAAACAAAGAGTATGATAGATAGTTTTAAATATCTGGGTTTCCATCTGAAGCCAGATACATATAGGATTCAGGACTGGTTCTGGATGATGGTGAAAATTGAGAACAAGGTAAAGAAATGGAGCTATAAATGGTTGTTGAGAGCAGGAAGACTAGTATCCCAGTCTACTAGTTCACCTTAGCATGGGTACCCAAAGGAATACTCTCACAAGTAAGGAAAGTTTGCACTAGATTCTTATGGGTCAGATCAAAAGAGGACTCAATTCTTCCATGGGTGGCGTGGGAGAAAGTGGCTAGACCTAAGGAATGGGGGGGGGGGGGCGTGGGGTATAAAAGACCTTTTAGCATTTTCTGCATCATTAGCAACAAAATTGGGATGACGACTTATATCTATGGAAACTTTGTGGATAACAGTGGTCAAAAGAAAATATATCGACCTGATCCCAATGGATGAGTGGCTTAGAAACCCAGAAAAGAGATACCGTCAAGCATCTGTCGTGTCGAAATCTACACTGGACTCGATCAAGATTATTGAACAAGGGATTTCCTGGCATGTTGGGAATGAAGAGAAAATTAAATTAGGTCTAGAACCTTGGGTTGGATGCAATGAAGGATATGCCCTATCGCTGGAGATCACTGATCATCTAAACTCGAGAGGGGTGTATAGAATCAGCCAGATAGAGAAGTTAGGTCAGTCGACAATTTGGCACCAAGCTTGGAAAACAGGGGGGGATTTGTAAATGGAGCCCTGATGGTTAGAGGATTGGCATAAGTTCATTAAGGAACTTCAAAAGATCTAACATTCACCTCAAAAATTGTCCATATCTACATGAGATGGATTCACGCCCCCTCAGGAATATATTCACCAAAGTATGGATATAATTATTTAATGTTGAGGAAGGGATGGGATGAGTTAGAGTGGTGGTGTAAATCCATTTGGAAATTAAAATGCCCAACAAAATCTAGACTTTTATTCTGGTGTATCTTAAGGAATAAAGTTCCAACTTGGGAAAATCTCCAGAAAAGGAATAAGATGGGGCCAGGCTGCTGTTCTTTGTGTAAGGGAAAGGAGAAATCAGTGCAACATCTTTTTCTCAACTGTCCTTTTAACAAAAGAATATGGGAAGAGATTTTGAGGCTAACAAAGATATCATAGGGATCGGGTGGAGATAATATTAGAGAAGCATGGAAAAAATGGTGGAATGATTCTCAGGAGGAAAATTTGAGAATCCTTCCATTGATAATCTCATGGGGAACTTGGTTGGCTCGGAATAGGATTATTTTCAAGGATCTGGTTCCTTCCCATGAACATATTGCGGTTGAATGTGCATCAATCTATGAGAGTATCCCTTTACCAAATCCAAAAGAGAAAGAGAGGGATATAAGGGAAGAATATATAAGGGAAACATCCCTTGAGCATATTTCTATCGTGCCTTTGATCAACAAAATATATGTGGGGTAGGAATAGTTATCCACACAAATGTACAAAAAATTACAAAGCCTCGGTGGGCCTTGGAGCAGGAACCAAAAATTATGCTGAATTACAATCCTTAAAATTGTTACTATGTTGGCTTATACATCTGGGTTTGAGATCAGTTCAGATATTTGGAGATTCACAAAATATTATCAAATGGTTTAATGGATATTTTAGATGTCAAAACTATATGTTGATTCCCTTGTTACAAGAATTCTTACTTTTGAAACATCATTTTAATTTTATTACCATAACCATATTTATAGGGAACGAAATACTAACGCAAACCTCCTATCTAAGGTGGGTGTACAACAAGCTGTGGACGTCTGGAGTATAAAAGAAAAAGACATCGATATGATCCGCGTGCCAGATTAGCCACCTTTTGTGCATTGAAGTTTAAATATATATGATTCTTCCTCTATATAGTTTTCAGTTTTTATCTCCATGCTCAAACTTTATATGTAACATGGATTTTTAGGACAAACAATTAAAAATCTCTGGGTTTATTTTTGTTTTTTATTGCAACATGACACTTAGCTGCTTCGGTCCCTGTTTGGGCTATTTTCCTCACATATGAGGAGGCCTGAGAACTAGCATCAACTCTTTTTTGCCTTTTTTTGGGGTGTGGGAAGTATTATGTTTTTACTTATCAACCCTGATTTACACTCTATGTTTTTGATGAACATACAGTATATCAAATGCTTTAGTGCATATACTATGTAACTTTTTATTGCCTTATTAGAAAGTTTGATTTTTTCTCTAAAAAAAGGGGATTATGGAAAAGGAAAAGGAAAAGAAAAATAAAAGAATTACAACTTCATTCAAATTTTAAGAATCGTAATGAAGCTTTATAATGAATTCTAATTAAGTTTGGTAGTTAATCCTATTCCTTCATTACAACTTGAGCACCCATTCCTCCATGTTGGAAATAACTTTATCGACTTTATATTAATAAGATTGTTCTTAATCATGAAATTAGCAAAGAAGGGATTTATGGATCCAACCGAGGGCCGAGACGCCATACTTCTCACAAGGATAACATAGAATGGTAAAGGGATTCACCAATAAATATATGGAAACTAGATCCTCCCACTACGAATTGCGATCATAATAAGGCCAATAAACATTTAAAATTGAAACAAGAGAAACATAATAACTCCAATTTCAAAAAAGTTACTAAAGGAAAAATGGAAGAGGAGATAACCTTGCAATTAGGACTCCACCCAGTAATCAACCCACCTGAGAGTCCATAAACATCGACATGACAAAAGGACCAAATTTTCAAAAAAAAATCTTAATCAGCTATCTAACTTTTATCATAGAACACAGTCTCTTATATTAAAATAATATCAATATTTTTGCTTGCAACAAACCTTCTGAAGGCTAGATTTTTATGTGTACCCCTAAAACCCCTCACATTAGTGAGAAAGATCATATCAACCCTTTAGAAAGGGAATTAATAGGTTCAAGGGCCTGCAAAATTGAGACTTTTTTACCTCTCTTGATCTCAATTAATGTTTTTTCCTTAAATTTGTGAAGATTAGATTTGTGCCCTACCAGATTATGGGGAGAAAATGCAATGCAAGACCTTTGCTTGATGGGGGCACTTCAATTTAACATGAGGTAAAAGAGCATATATCTACTTCTCTTTAGGAGCATAGACAAGAGACATGGGAGCATGGGAGGGGGTTAGATTCTAAGTAGAGGGTAAATCATCCTCAGGTCCTTGTGGTTGAGGATTAGAGGAGGAAAGCGGGGAGACAACCCTAGGGAGGCCATGGTGCACGGAACCCAAAAAGTGGAGCAAGGGGGGACCCAAGGGGAGAGGAAGAAATAGAAGACGAAACAAGAGAAGAGGGAAATATAGATCTAGAAACCTTACCAAAGGATCCCATATAATCCTTTGAGACACCTTCAGAGGAAGGAGACGATTAGGAAATTAATTCAGTTGGAGCTGACGAAGAAGGTCCTTGCAACGAAACTTTAGAGACATAAGTGACATTATTCTTTGAACCTTTAATATTTGAAAATTTAGAAGAAGCATGGACAACCCTTATGCAGCCAGCCTACGTATGGCCAATCTTCTGATAGATGAAACAACACAAGGGGAGCTTCCAGTAATCCATTTTTTGATTCCATATATGGCCATCTAGGTTCAAATCCAACTTAATGACAAGTCCATCATTCAAATTCACTTAAATTATCCAAACCCTACCCATGATCCTTCTTTGATTCCCATTCAACTCTAATTTGATAAAAGAACCTAATTTGTTCTCAATTATACTCAAAATGTCAACATTCTAAAAGAGAAAAGGCGATCCACGAAGGATTGCCTAGAACTTCATAACATTAACTAGCTCTCAAGCCAGATCAAACTCAAATGTCCATCTATAGTGAAGCAACAACCCTGCATTGCCCTGACTCCAATTCATACCTAGAATTCGTGAACAATTAGCCTCACTACAAAAAATGAAGGCCAACCAACCCTTTATTAAGATATTAGGGGTTGCCAAAAATCTGCTAACTAAGAACCCAAAGTAGAATCCCAAAACGATTTCCCACTAAAGAAATTAACCAATGTTTTACTCACGTAATCCATGATATGGGAAATCTCATTGTCTTTATCTACAACCAAGCTAACAAAGCCACTTCACCTTACTACTATTTTATAATAATACTCTGGTTTACTACTATTCTATAATAATACTCTGGTTTACTACTATTCTGTCGTTGGACGGATGAAGAAAATCACTAATGCGAAGCTTATGCTATTGACTAGTTACTATCTGCAAATATTCTTATGTTATTCACTAATTACTATATGAAAAATGCTTGTGCTTTTTCTTGGTAGGAAAGAATTAGATATTTACTATTTATTATTTCTAAGAAATTTTTTTATCTGTGAAGCCAAACTAGATAAAAAGACGATTCCACCCGTATCCCTCTCATGAAATAATAACAAGACGTTTTTGAAGTTCTTTAGGGTTTTCTAGCATCCTTTAACTACTCTTACAAGAATACCAAAATGTTTTTGAAGATCCTTAGGGTTTTCCTCCTCCGGGCCTCACTAAACATTGAATAGAGTTACTCCTAAGGATTGTCCTCCCCCAGTGAACACCAAATCCTAAACCACCTGCATAACTAATTCCTTCCGTTGGTGTGGATTAAGAAAGAAAGGTAAGGGTAACTTTTTGTAGCTGTGTCTATTATGTGGAATGCCTTGCTCTTTAGAGGGGAATATGCACAAGCAAAGTGATTTGGTAAGTGAATTCAATAACTTATTGGTAGATACCCTAAGGCATAGGAAGGTCGACTGACCGGATAATGCAACCAACATGCTTGGTTGGTTCATAAGGAGTTCTTTCGGCATGACTTGAACTCAGATATGAAGTCAATCAAGTAATGAAGAAAAATAAGCATTGTTCCTGTAAGTTCTATTAGGTTGGGGCTTCAAAACTTACAAGGTAGGGGATTCATTACAGTAAGGATTCAGTTCTTTCTGGGTGGAAGATCTGCGAAGGGAAGAATCATGGATGCATTGGTTTTCCTTGTAAACAATGTTTTGGATGAGCAATTGTTTCCTCACCAAAACTAATTTTATAAGTGGTTTGTGAGAACTTGCAATATGGCAAGAATTAGTTAGAGGCAAGATGAGCATGGATGCCTCATGGGTCTGTGGTCTCGAATCATCCAAGATTATGCAAATCATGTGTAATGCACGTAAATAGGTCATTAGAATGGTGGCCATAGTCCTTTTGTTCCATCTAGACCTCATATATTTTATAAAATATTATTAATATATTTAATATTTTTGAAGTATGATTGAACCTTCGTTATGAAAATAATGAAACATGTCGTTTATTTCAACATTTTTAATCTGCATATGGCGCATTTTTTTTATCCTCACCACATGTGCCCTCTTTTAACAAGGTTGAAGTTATTGGGCCCGCTCGCCCTCCAAGGCTTGGAACTGTTGTTATTGTGGAATTTATGGATAATTTCTTAATCTTTCAACTATGAAGATTCTGCATCTATTTTTCCTATTAGATTTTGAAGGACAATGGGAACCCATTCTCTCTTTTACAATTTCAATTTGACTCTCTACACTTTGTCCTCTTCCTATACCCAGAGAAGCTACGAATACCATTGTTTCCTATCTTGTACCCACTTCCACTTTCGTTTGAGCCTCCACAATGATAGAATTATCATATTACAAGGCTTATTTGCAGCTAGAGCGAGGATGCAAAGCTTCTTTGAAATGGTATTAAAGCTTTTTCAGGTTCTAAGTCCCTGATAAATTGTAACCCTAAATTTTTTTTCATTCTAAATAAGGTATTTATTTTTTACGTAAATATTTTCACTAACCCCTTGAGTGACACTACACATCCTTGATGCAATGGTCAGCTGACATACCTTGCAATTGCCCCTGTAGAAAATTTTGGGGATGGATATAATAGCATGGTAGTAGTTAGACTTGAGGGTTTTCAATAACTAGAACAAAAGTTATAACAAACACCTTAATGTCCTAATTCAATTGCCAATTTCTCTCATGTGGCATTTAATATTCTATTTCAATTGCCAGCTTCTCTCACGGTGGCATTTACATTGGTTCTCCTCCTAAATAAGGTGCAGGTCTTTATCTTCCTTAGAAGGCATTGAAAGCTCAGGTCCAAGACTTGGGAGAAACCTATTAAAGCCTTTCATGAACAAATAAAGCTGGTGCATATCCTTATATTAAAGGGATCAAATTTTCATGATCAATTCTACAAGCTAGAAGGGTAGTCAGAGGCTTTCTATCCATATATACAAACTTTAGTTTGAATCCAAGAGAAAATCTTCAATCAAATTATTTGTGATATATTATAGAAAATTAAAAAAATGAAAATCTTAGAAACGTGTGGCTTTAGGAAGGAGGTTTTTTTTCATGATGGAGAAACTCGCTTTAAGATTTACAAAATACACTAAGGCACTTTCGGTTCGAACTATCTGTCTATCTAGTTATATGTGTATGTATTTATGGATACAAGTTATGGTACATCGCAAGAAAGCTTCAGGTGGATGTCATCAATGGTCCCATGCACATTATACATCAATTTTTTTCTTTTTGGGAGCATCTTGTTAAGTGTTATTGATTACAGTGTAATATTTTATGGCTATATTATTGAAAACAACAAAGAGAGGAAGTGTTGGGTGACAATTCTTTTTGTTAACAATGTTGTATAAAATAGAGAAATTATGATTACACAAGACTCTTTAGAAAAATAAGGGTAAAGCTGATTGCAAGAAATCAGTGCCTAAAAATCCTAAATAGAAGCAAAGGAAAAGCAACAGAGGCAAGGGATACAACTACTAATTACACCAAATAGAGCTAGCCTAGGCATGGAAACTTCTACCACACCTTATTTGTAGGGGTAATCTACTTGCACTTTGCTACTTAGAAAGCAAAAGCCCAACATTAATTTTGTTTGGAATTCATGGTTAAATTGGGTACCCTACATGATGAATTATTATCATAATCGATGGTTTTGGGATTTCACTCTTTCCTGTCGTACATTTTCTTGCATGCATAAGCTCATAGTGTAGATAGTTAATAATGAAATTTCATAACAACAATGCTTCATATTTGGCATAGTTGCAAGAACTAACATTCCCTTCATAAGCATGGTTAATATTTCACTAAATATATGGGCATTTCATATCGCAGAAGTCTAATAAACTACTAGGTTCACGTTAGGCTTAAGAACCTCATAGCTTGTTCACATTTAGTAGAAATGTTGAGTACTTTGTGAGTTTGGATTCTAATAAGTTTTCTTACCCTTTACAAAATTTGGAATGAATCTTCAAAAGTGAGTTGGTTTGATTGAGTGTTGTCATTCCAAGATGATATGCTTTCACTATGTATCAAACAATTAGGCTTAGGTTGACATAGGGATTCCCCCCTTAGAGTCTAGACTAGTCTTTTCTTATCCTGAAGAGTGGAGCAAGACCACCAAAGTGACATCGGGTGGCTTGCTTGATAGTACTTTTAACCTAATCTAAAAAAAGTTAGGGCTTTCCTTGTAGGTAGAGATTGAATGATAACATTTTGTCCCTATTTTAGGGGACAATGCCCATTTCTTCATTTTTCATTTGGTGGGTAGATATTCAGATGACTCAACTAGCAAATTCACCGTGAGTTACAAGTGTTTATAGTCCCCTCTACATGACTTGGATTAGAGGATTTCTTCATGCTATTCCTGATAACTACAAGAAATGGCTTCCTAAGTTTTTAGGTAGCAATGTCATCAGTGCTAAGGAACATATTTCCATATTTTATGATGCTCTTGGTGAACATTCTATCCCAAACGAGAGTGAGGATGTTGTAATGAAATTGTTTGAGCGTTACAAATGCACTCAAAGAGCTATCACCCATACACATACTCCATAAAAATTTCCAAGTGAGTTGGTTTTAATATTTCTTGCAATCCATCATTCACTTGGGATAGCTCAATTGGCAATGGCCGTGGAAATGAAGTCTAACCGAACCGGAAGTCTCGAGTTCAAATATTGTGCTATCCCCCTGATCGGGGTGAGAAATTGGACATGATGAAGATGTAATCCTACCAAGCTTACAAAATAAAAATATTTCCTACAATCCATCAACAATTTTAGTTATTTTTATAATTTCATTTGCTTGCCTCTTTAAAGATGACAATGTTTGGATGCCCCAATGAGGGATGATTTATAAAATCACCCTGAACATTTTCATCGATTTGCTAGACTTCAAATTAAATCCTAAATCTTGCAAAATATCATCTCTGCAATACTCAATCTTGTTGTCTCAAATTCTCTAGTTACTCGTTATATGTCTAAAATGTAGTTTTCTCAGGAAACCTCCAATTATTATTTATAGAATCTCTAGACATTGAATAGATAATTTCTCTAGAAAGACACTAGAGATAATATATTCCACTATTTTTCTATTTTACTCTTGCAACCCATTTTTATTTTTATTTTTCCATAACATAATTATCTAAGCTAGAAGTCATAATCTAGTATTTTCCGAGGCCGAGGGGCTATAACCATATAGTATGTTCGAACCATATATTATGTTAGACATGTGCCCTTCATATTTCAGAAGTCTAAACTAATGTTAGCATTAGTTTAAAATTATTAAATTCTATGAACTAATATGATATGTTACTATAGGAAACCTAAAGTCATTTAAGGTAGTTGGAGTTTCTAGGTGGTGAATGCATGTTGCTGCGGTGTCTATTGTGGCGTTACAAAATGGGAGTTGTGAATCACCTTGGAAGGGCAGAGCGGACGAAAGATATGCTCGATACACATAATAATCCTTATTCTTTCTTTCAAGATCATGATTACCCGGATCTAGCAGCAAATGAGTAAGAGGTAGATCCAACACCAACATTAGGGAACCAACATTGAGAAATAACACTGCAAACCATCCCTCCTTTTGAGCATGGAATTGAGGGAAGCTAATACTTTGACTGAGGCCCATTTCAAGTGAGACCTATGTCTCGAGGTGTGGAAGGAAAGGAGGGTGGACAAAAAACAAGGAACATTATTATGTCACCATAATTACTTGATGCTCAGGAGAGAGGTTATATACTTGGTTAGACGATCAACAGTGGCTACTCTAGGAAGCTAATGTCCCATACTATACAATAATTATGAAGATCCCTCTTCTCACCAATAATGTCGGGGATGCAGATTCAAAGAACTAAAGAAAGGTTTCTTGGATGATTGAGCTACCTACCATTTGATTTTATCCCCTCTCATGCAGGGGAAAGAACACATGAACCAGCCTTATGCTCCAAAGGGAGATGCTAGTAAATGCCTTATCCTTTCCTAGGGATAGGACAATTTGAGGGCTTCTAGGAAGAAAAACATCGTTGGTAAGTCTATCTTTATAAGAATAAGGAGTAGTCGGGTATTGGTGGTTTATGAGTAGGAGGCCAATATATCTGACAAAGAGAAAAGAATATTCCTTTCCTTTTATTATGCATAAAATCGCCATGTATGGCCTCGATGGAGGCACTTTGTGCCATAACCAACAAAAGCGCTCTCTCCCTATGGGTCCTCTCGTTAGTGTTGCTTCTTACTTTGATTAACCGAGTGAAGGGTGGTTGAAATCGAGGGATGATTGATTAAACAAACCTCGACTTATTGATTGCTGGATAGTGAACCTTGGGAAGGGCTTGTGCAAAAAATCACCATGGAATAGTTTTGAATCACCATGTAAGGGAAGAGTCAACGTAGGATACGCTCAATACTCAGAATACTTCCTGTTTTTTTCCATTGGCCAAGGTTTGTAGAACTAATCGAAGTTTGGAAACATCAAAAGAAAAATACATGAACCAACCTTATGCCCAAGAGGGAGAAGTTAGTAAATGTCTTATCCTTTTCTAGGGATAGTAAAATTCAAGGGTTTTTAGGTGGACAAAGGTCACTGGTAAGTGCATCTTTGCAAGAATCAGGAGTAGCCAGTTATGGGCGGTTCTATTTTTTGAGAATCACAATTTTTGTTAGACCAAAACCCACATGTTTTAGTTAACGATCACATCACCAAAGATAAGGATGCAAGAGAGGCAGAGTCCATGTCATGTAACACATGGGGAGCATTGGTTTATCCAATTTCCAACAATATCCCCACCAACACAAGGCAATTGTGTATCGAACTCGTGACCTATGCTATGATACCACTTGCTGGGAATCATGATTATCATTAGACCAAAACCTGGAGGTGTTAATCAACAATCTCATCACCAAAGATGAGGATCCAAGAGAGGTGTTTAGTCCATGTTACGAAACACACGAGAAGTGTTGGTTTATCCAATGTCCAACACTATGAGCAGGAGGCCAACATGTTTGACATAGAGTAACGAAATGATATTTATTTCCCTTGCTTATGCACAAAATCGCCATATCTGGCCCAGTCAGAGGCACTTTATGTTGGAGTCGACAAAAGTGTCCTCTCCCTATCATTCCTCTTGCTAATGGAATGCCTTGCTCTTTAGAGGGGCATAGTCACAAGAAAAGTGATGTGGTAAGCGAATTCAATAAATTATTAGTAGATAACCTAAGGCATAGGAAGGTCAATTGACTGGATAACGCAACCAACATGCTTGGTTGGTGCATAAGGAGTTCTTTGGGCATGACTTGAACTCAGACATGAACTTAGGAAAGTAAGGAAGAAAAATAAGCAGTGTTCTTGTAAGTGTTATTAGGTTGGGGCATCAAACTTACAAGGTAGGGGCTTCATTATAGTGAGGATTCAGTTCTTTCTGGGTGGAAGATCTGCAAAGGGAAGAATCATGGATGCATCCGTTTCCCTTGCAAACAATGTTTTGGAGGAGAAAATGATTCTGCACCAACTAATTTTATAAGTGGCTTGTGTGAATATGAAATATGGGAAGAATTATTTAGAGGCGAGACGAGCATGGATGTCACGTGGGTTTGTCATCTTGAATTATCCAAGATTATGCAAATCACGTGTAATGCATGCAAGTGGGTCCTCATAATGGTGGCCATAGTCCTTTTGTTCCATCAGGACCTCATATATTTTATAAAATATTAGTCATATATTTAATATTTTTGAAGTACGATTGAAGCTTCGTTATGAAAATATTGAAACATGTTGTTTATTTCAACATTTTTAATCTGCATATGAGGCACTTTTTTGTCCTCACCACATGTTCCCGCTTTGTACAGGGTTGAATTTGTTGGGCCCATTCGCACTCCAAGGCTTGGAACTATTGTTATTGTGGAATTTATCGATAATTTCTTCAATTTTCAACTATGAAGATTCTGCATCTATTTTTCCTATTAGATTCTGAAGGAAAATGGGAACCCATTCGCTCTTTTACAATTTCAATTTGACTCACTACACTTTGTCCTCTTCCTATACCTAGAGAAGCTATGAATACCACTGTGTCCTATCTTGTACCCACTTCCACTTCCATTTAAGCCTCCACAATGATAGAATTATCAGATTACAAGGCTTGTTTGCAGCTACAGTGAGGATTCAAAGCTTCTTTGAAATGGTATTGAAGCTTTTTCGGGTGTCTAAATCCCTTATAAGTTGTAATTCTATTTTTTTTCTTTCTAAATAAGGTATTTATTTTTGACGTAAATGTTTCCACCAACCCTTCAAGTGACACTACACATCCTTGATGAAATGGTCAGTTGACATACCTCGCAATTGCTCTTGTAGCAAATTTTTTGGATGGATACAATAGCATCGTAGTAGTCAGACTAGAGGGTTTTCAATAACTTGAACAATAGTTATAGCAAACACCTTAATTTCCTAATTCAATTGCCATTTTCTGTCATGTGGCATTTAATAATCTATTTCAATTGCCAGCTTCTCTCATGGCGGCATTTACATTGGTTCTCCTCCTAAATAGGGTGCAAGTCCTTATCTTCATTAGAAGGCATTGAAAGCTCAGGTCCAAGACCTGGGAGAACCCTATTAAAGCCTCTAAGGCACAAATAAAGCTGGTGCATATCCTTATATTAAAGGGAGCAATTTTTCATGATCAATTCTGCAAGTTAGAAGGGAAGTCAGAGGATTTCTATCCATATATACAAACTTTAGTTTGAATCCATGAGAAAAAATTGAATCAAATTATTTGTGATATATTATAAAAACTTTAAAAAATGAAAATATTAGAAGCACGTGGCTTTAGGAAGGAGGGTTTTTTTTTCATGATGGAGAAATTTGCTTTAAGCTTTACAAAATACATTAAGGCACTTTTTGTTTGAACTATCTGTCTATCTAGTTATATGTGTATGAATTTATGAATACAAGTTATGGTCCATCACAGGAAAGCTTCAGGTGGATGTCATCAATGGTCCCATGCAAATTATACATCATTTTTTTTTCTTTTTGGGAGCATCTTCTTAAGTGTCATTTATTGTAGTGTAATATTTTATGGCTATATTATTGATAACAACAAAGAGAGGAAGAGTTGGGTGACAGTGCTTTTTGTTAACAATGTTGTATAAAACATGGAAATTATGATTACACAAGGCTCTTTAGTGAAATAAGGGTAAAGTCGATTGCAGGAAATCGATGCCTAAACATCCTAAATAGAAGCAGAGGCAGAGGAGCAGAGGCAGGGGATACAACTACTAATTACACCAAATAGAGCTATCCTAGGTATGGAAACTTCTGCCACACCTTATTTGTAGGGGTAATCTACTTGCACTTTGCTCCTCAGAATGCACAAGGCCAACGTTAATTTTGTTTGGAATTCATGGTTAAATTGGGTACCCTACATGATGAATTATTATCATAATCATTGGCTTTGGGATTTTACTCTTTCCTGTTATAAATTTTCTTGCATGCATAAGCTCATATTGTAGATAGTTAATAATTAAATTTCACAACAACAATACTTCATATTTGGCATAGTTGCAAGCACTAACATTCCCTTCATAAGAATTGGTTAATATTTCACTAAATATATGGGCATTTCATATCGCACAAGTCTAATAAACTACTAGCTTCACATTGGGCTTAAGAACCTCATAACTTGTTTGCATTTAGTAGTATAGAATTCTTGCAAAAACTACGATAGATCTAGAATTCTAGTTAAATTAAACACAAGTAATTTGCTGATATTCAAGAGAGGAGAGAAAGAATATGCTCCATAAAATAAATGTATTAAATTAATGAACAATAGTAATACATGAGCAACCAAACCTCTAATACCAAAGGGAGGTGGTTATATAGAAATTTCTGAATCTAGAAAACTAGGAAAAAAACTAGTAAAAAACTAGAAAAGGCTAAGAAAAGCTAAAGGGAGGCCTAAAATAGCAACAATTACTGAAGAAAACCTATGCCAACTATCAGCCATGAGGAAAACATGAGGATGGGCACATTTCCCAAGGAAGGCAGCTTTAAAACATGCTAAAATGGTCCAGGGGACCAAATCCCTTGATTTAAGGGGGAATCTTCATGTGGGGCACCAATCTTCAAATAACTCAAGTGGATGAGGTGTGGTTAGGTGTGAACGTGCACTTAGATGTATAAGTGGTTTAGAAAAGTGGTTGGACAAATATTTCCATAATATTAAGCCTTTAAAGGCAAAAAACAAGGGAAAGTTGGTCCATCGAGGTAGTTTACCAAAAAACAAGTGTGAACATTATTTTTAGTGCATGTGGCTAAGTGAAGGATACTTAGGCTAAAAAATAAATGTAGATGTTAGGATTATATTCCAACACCCCCCCTTCATCCTAACTCACTTATCTAAACTGAGTCTCGACCAAGATGCCATGTTAGGTACTTAGGTACATAAATAAAAGATCCTCATAAAATGAAGAAAGAGGGAAAACCTCGTGGGGAAAACAACCTCCCCCCCCCAACAAAAAAAAAAGAGCAAAAAAGGGCTAAGTGGCCAGAAGGGCCTACTTAGCTATCTCCACCACTCTAAGCATATCTCTCAATTCTGAAAATTTATTTTCAGTGAAAGACTTGGTGAAGATGTTTGCAACCTGCGGCTCAGTGGGGCAGTACTACAGTGATATGACTTGGTCACGGATCAACTCACGGATGTAATGCATGTGAATATCGATGTGCTTGGTCCTATGCCTCTGAACTAGATTAATCAATATCTAAATGGACCCCTGATTGTCACAAAATATGACAGCCAGAAGTGGATACTGAATACCAAACTCAGAGAGAAGTCCTTGCAACCAAACAACCTTTGTAGTTGCATTCACTGCACCTCTATACTCTGCCTCAGCTATAGATAAAGCAATCATGGATTGCTTCTTGCTAGACAAACAAAGGCCCTGAACCAAAGATTAAAACATAATCAGAGGTGGACTTGCGGTCTGTACCATCGCTAGCCCAATCAGAATTTGTGTACCCAATTAGTGAAAGTGGGTAATCTACAGCATAAAAGATACCAAAACTAGAAGTACCTTTCACATATCTAAGGATTATCTTTGCAGCTTTCCAGTGAAGCTCATGGGGCTCCTACATATATCTAGAACAAACTCCTACTGTAAAAGATATATCAGGTCAGGTGTGAGTAAGATACAACAAACTCCCAACCAATTGTCAATACAATGTACTGTCCACCAAAGGTGTAGTACCCACATCCTCAAATCTAATCCCCGAAATAAAGGAAGATGCTACTGGCTTGCATTTTGTCGTCTGAAAGTGGACAAGTAGATCTGATGCATACTTAGACTGTGCCATCTTGATCCTTGAAGTAGATTGAGAAACTTCAAGACCAAGAAAGTAGTGCAACAGTCCCAAATCTATCATGGAAAATCAATCATGCAATGCTGATTTTGTTGAATCAATAGTTGAGGTAAGGTTCCCTATCATCAATAAATCATCTACATAAAGTACTATCAGCAAAAAGGAATCATCCTGTTGTAGAAAATAAACATTCATATCATATTTGCATCGAATGAATCCAATGGAAAGTAGGAAAGAATCCATCTTTGCATACCAAGCTCTGGGAGCCTGTTTTAGGCCATACAAAGATTTATTTAATTTGCAAACGAGGGAAGAGTTATGAATGTATATCTGTAGTTGCTCCATATATATCTTCTCCTTGAGATCTCGATGAATAAATGCACTCTTCACATCCATGTGATGAACTTCCCATCTGCGAGAAGCAGCAATGGCTAAAACTAGTCGAATGGAGTCCATTTTTGCAACAGGTGCAAATGTCTTTGTGTAGTCTATGCCATGTACCTGTGAGTATCCTTTTGCAAAAATTCAAGCTTTGTACTTGTTGATCTCACCATCTGCATAAAAATTTGTTTGATAGATGCATTGGCATTGAACAAGATTTCTTCCTTTTGGAAGTGGAACCAAGTCCCATGTGTTGTTTTCCATGAGAGCAGAGTAATCTTCATCCATGGAAGCCTCCCAAAGCGGGTTTTAGACAGCCTCAGAGAGTGACTGTGGATCTGAACTAAGTTTCATATAGCAATTCATGGGAAGCAAGGGTTCGGTGGTAGCCAAGGCTTTAGGAGCCCCAAAAAACTGTGATCTAGTCCTTCTCGCATTCGCAGGATCACCGACTAGTTCACTCGCATCTTGTAGGGTTTTCTCTGCCCAAGTTGGAAGCTGAGTTGGAGCAGCCATGATCTTTTCCTCATCCTCTAAATCAAACCCAAGAGGCTTCTATGATGGCTACTCTGAAGTGCTCGAAGAAGTTTCGGACTCCTCCTCATCAGTGGCAACAAGTAGTTCCTCGGCAGGGTTTGCTGAAAAATCATGTAGTGATTCTTCTTCAAACTTCACACTTCGAGCTACAAGGAAATTTTTAGTGTGAGAGTCTAGGAATCTATATCCTTTGACATTATAAGGATATCCAACAAAGATACATTCAACACTTTGAGGCTCCAAACCCTTCCTCTTATCTGTCATAATGTGAGCCCATGCTCGTGAACCAAAAATGCGAAAGTGCAAGACTTTTGATTTCTTACCGGTCCAACATTCAAATGGATTGGTGCCTTTGAGTGCTTTGTAAGGAATGCGGTTCTATGCAGTTCTAAATGTATGCTACACAATTAATAGCTTCAGCCCATAGTTTAGGAGCTAATGATTTGGACTGTAGCATACAATTGGCCATCTCTTTTAACAACTGGTTTTTCCTCTCCGCGACACCATTCTATTGTGGTGTATATGGCACTGTGTGTTGTAGCTGTATAACCGCATCAATACAAAGTTGTTGCACATCTTTGTTGACATACTCCCCCCTATTATAAATATGGAGTATCTTAATCTTACACCTAGACTCATTCTTAGCAAGTGCTTTAAATTCTATAAGGCATTCAAATAATTCCGATTTTAATTTCAGAAAAATACCCAAGTAAAGCGAGAGAAATCATCTATGAAGGTGAGTACATATCGAGCCTTACTGATTGAAGGTTGTGGTAATGGGCCCGTGATGTCACTGTGAATTAGCCCAAGAGGTGAAGAAGCTCTCTATGCCTTCCCTTTGTCAAAATTTTTCTCCGGATTCTTGCTAAGAATGCATCCTTGACATACACTGCTTGTGAATTTAATAGCCGGCAATCCTTCTACCATGTTTTCCTTGTTGAGTTCATGCAAGTACTTATAGTTTAGATGGCCAAATATTTCATGCCATAACCTACTAATATCACTAGATTTTGACAGAAATATAGTGCTAATAGATTTAGGAACAAAGTGGGAGAAGAAATACAAACGAGAACTCTGATCTACAATTCCATGTGTAAGCTATGAGTTCGTGGAAATGTCGGTAATCACTACGGAGTCTGGAGTGAACTCCACCTTCCTTCCAGAGTCAGAATGAGTGATCTGATATATCGAGAGAATATTTGCGTACAACGAGGGAACATGTGTTGAAAATAACAACAAGAAATGCTAAAAATAGAATTGCTAAAAATACAACTACTATAAATAGTAGTTTAGCCGGTGTTGATCATAGCAATAATGGATGGAAAAATGGAAGTGCTAAAAATAGCATTCTATAAATAGCATTTCGGGATACCTTCCTATTTTAGTCAGTCCCTAAACTAAAATAGTGAAGTAAAATTCGAATTTGATCTTAGCAGCAATTTGTAAATTAATTAATTAATTCATCTTGAGTTAATTAGTTAAGGAAAATCAAACTTGAAGTCTATGTGGGAACATGCAACAATTTCTCCATTAATTGAGGAATTTATCCATCAGTTAAAGAGATAAGGATGAGTTGTGATATCTAGTTATAATTAGTTGACTTAGTTAACTAAGTCAAGTCTAGTTAGATTAATTCAAACAATTTTTTGAATTAATATAAGCTCAGTTAGTTAATGCTTGCATGCACGTAACTACTGCACTTCAGATAACTAAGTATTCTCTCATAAATAACTCATGCATGTCAGTTTAGACAGAGACCCAGTTGAGATCAGATGGAGGGGCAATGTACCATCGGTTGCTAGAATATTCCATTGTGAATATTCCTTCCATGTAGAAGGAATTATTTCCTTGAGGATTTTGCAGTTACTTCTTCAGGTTTAGTGAGTGTGATGAGGCCAATTCACACATGTGGCTTCACTTGACCCCAAGAAAAAATGTGCAAGGAAATAGGAGTCTTGGAGGGCTTGAGGAGGACATATACTATGTCTATTCAGTCTGTGAGCTGTATTGTTTGCTTGCAGAGAGAGCAGGATAGCTTGAGAGCTGATTCTTTTTGTAACTTGAACAAGATTTACACTTGTATGATAATACAGGGATTGGGGTTTTAGGCTGAGGCTTTCCCCAGGTTATTTCTTCTATGTTTTGTGTGATTGATTTCTCATTCTTAGTTATATGTGTTCTCTTGATCTTGCTCAATTCGATTAAGCTTCTGCAAAGTGTTGCAGAAGTAGATATTGTATTGTGTTTTAGTATATTGCATAATTTGTTGATCTACAGTGGGAATTTCTACATGGTATCAGAGCAAAGGTGATCAAGGTGAAGAACAATATACAAGAAGGAGAAGTTTGAAGTTTGGTTCATGAAGATGGAAATCGAGTTATTATCACATCTTAATTTCACCTACGACATTCACTGGTTTAAGGCTCGAGTATGCCCTTGATGAGAGCTCGAATTATATAGCTTGGAAGGATCACATGGAGGCAGTATTAGAGGATAACGGTCCAAAGGACTTCATTGATCAAGAAGTCCCCAAGCCGACTGATGCTACTCAACTGGCGGAATGGAAGAAATGTGTGGCTAGAGCAAGGAGAATCCTCTTGGAGGGAGTTCGAGACCACATTGTCTCGAGCCTCCATGGGAAAGAGATTCTATTTTCGATGTGGAAAACATTGAAAGATTTATATTAGAACAACAACAATAAGAGGAAGTTGGCGCTGAAAGACAAGCTTCGTAAGATCAAGTGTGAAAAGGGCAACATGATCTCTACATATCTGAACAAGCTCACCACCTGCAAGGATGAGCTTGGAAGTGTAGGGATCATGACCGTTGATGAGGACATGGTGAGTCTTGCACTCCTTGGTCTTACTAAGAGTTGGCATAGCTACTAAGGCTCAGTTAATGGAAGAGAAAAACTGTTGGATTGGGAACGAATTTGGTCAGATCTGATGCAGGAGGAAATAAGAAGAAGCACCAGAGATGGATCCTCATTAAAGCAAGATGATGAGGAAAATCTAGCCTTAGCGAGTAAGGTGAGGAAAGGGAAAGGGAAGGTGTCCCATTCCAAATCTGGTTCTTCCCATGGTGGGAAGAAGATTGACAAATCGAAAGTGCGATGCTTTCATTGTCATGAAGTGGGCCATTATGCTACAAATTGTCCATAGAAGAAATCCGAGAGGGGTTCCTCAAAGTGATCTGATGGTGAGGTGCTAGCTTCACAGTTTGAGCTGGATTTCTCACTTATCGCATGTATGGTTTCATCCATGATGGGATGTGTGGTACCTGGACAGTGGAGCTTCATTCCACATGTCAAGTGAAAAGAATATTTTTAGTACCTTAGAGGAGAAGGATCTCCAGATGCAGATCGAGATGGGTGATGATGGAAAGTACCATGTTTTAGGTGAAGGTACGGTTGTGTTTCAGAGGGAGCATGGAGCTCCCCTCACCTTGACTGATGTAAAGTATGTACCAGTTCTGAAGAAGAATCTTGTGTCTGTCACTATGCTAGAAGATAAAGGCTATGATGTAGTCTTTAGTCAAGGAAAGGTATTCCTAAGGCATATAGGTACTGGACAGATAAAGTGAATAGGGATTTGAGTCAAGAATCTCTACAAGCTAGAGGTAGACGACTGTGCTACTTTGAGTTCCAAAGCTGAGATGGTGCAGAGCAAATATTTTGGCGAGCTATGGCATAGAAGACTGGGCCACTTGCACCATGGAGCCCTGAAGATCATGTAGTATATTTCTACTGGATTACCCAAGGGAAAACTTGAGCAGACGACTACATGCAAAGGTTGTACCTTGGGTAAGTACGCGAAATATTCCTTTCTTGATTGAGACAGTAGAGCTGGAGCAATCTTGGAGCAAGTTCACTCAGATGTTTGTGGACCTCTCTCTACAGCCTCCATTGCTAAACAAAGGTACTATGTTATTTTTATTGATGATTTTTGTCGTAGATGTTGGATCTACTTTATGCAAAAGAAGGATCAGACCTTCTTGAGGTTTTGTGAGTTTAAAGCCTTGGCAGAGAAAAAATATGGAAAGAAAATAAAAGCCTTACGTAGAGACAATGGTGAAGAGTATGTCTTCCAATAGTTTAAAGACTTCCGCGCTGCAGAAGGTATTAAATGGGAACTGACGGCACCCCATAACCCACAGCAGAATGGGGTGGCTGAAAGGAAGAACAGATCGATTGTTGGAGCAACTCAAGTGATGTTGCATGACGAAAGCCTACCACTGCATTTGTGGGCCGAGGCATGCAATACAACAATATACTTGTAGAATAGAAGCCCGAATCATATACTGGGGATGAAGACAACTATGGAGGCCTATTTTGGGAAGTGACATGATGTAAGTCACTTCCAAATCTTTGGAGCATTAGTTTACTGTCATGTGACCAAAGATGCCAGGAAAAAGCTAGACCCAACAACTGAGTTGGGAATACTTGTGGGGTACACGGATACACCCCACAACTATCACGTGTACCTACCTTCCACTTAGAGGACTGTGGTACGTAGGGATCTGAAGTTTGATGAGCAAAAAGCCATGCGCTTATCACTTGAGAGGGAGCTCGAGTTGCATGCAGATGAGGAACTTTCAGTTCCTAAGGATGAGGAGCCTTAGATTGATGCAGAGCAGCCGCATGCAGAGAATTCGGGAGTGGAGACATCCACTCATGCTAATACTTCTAGAGATGGGTGGACATGCTCAAGGGAAGTTGATAGGTTGATGCTGGATGTGCAGGAGAATGTGGGACAACCATCTTCTCAGCGTAGACAGAGGAGGTCACCCGAGCGGTACACTGGGTACATGGCCCTGGTTGGGGAGTGTGTAGATACCAAACCTTCTTCATTCGAGGAGGCAGTGTAGAAACCAGTCTAGGTTGATGCAATGGTAGAGGAGTACGACTTTGTCATTCAGAACAGTGTGTGGGATGTTGTCCCAAGGCCTCAAGGGAAGTCAATACTGAGTTCTAGATGGCTTTATAAGGTAAAGTAGGTTGCTGATGGCAGTGTTGAGAAACATAAGGCAAGGTTTGTTGCCCGGGGTTTCTCATAGGTTGAGGGAATCGACTACGATGAGACCTTAGCTCCCATAGCAAGGTACTCTTCGATTAGAATGATATTAGCACTATCAGCTCAGATGGGGTGGAAGATCCACTAGATGGATGTGAAGAAAACATTCCTCAATGGGAAGATTGAGGAGGAGGTGTACATTGAGAAGCAAGAGGGTTTCTAAACCTTCGATTGTGAGTCGCATGTGTGCAGACTCAAGAGGGCTCTGTATGGGCTAAAGCAAGCACCCCATGCTTGGTACACTAGGATAGACAACTATTTCACCGGTTTGGGCTTCACTAAGAGTGAAGCAGATGTGAACCTTTACCACATCATGGTAGAAGGTAAACCATTGATCATTGTTCTTTATGTCGATGATTTGATTTTGACATGTGATGATCAACTAATACAGTCTTGCAAGGAGGACCTTGCAAGAGAGTTCGAGATGAAGGACATGGGCCTTATGCACTACTTTCTAGGCATGGAGGTGTGGCAAAAAGATGGGGAAGTATTTGTGTCTCAAGGCAAGTATGCCAATGAGATACTCAGGCGTTTTCACATCGAGAAGTGCAAGCCCATGCAGACTCCTCTAGTTGGGAACTGGAGGAAGGAGGATGCTACTTCAGGTGAGGTAGTAGTTGTTGCTGTTTATCAGCACTTGGTGGGTTCACTTATGTATCTGGTGAACACACAACCCAACTTATGCTTTGCGGTGAACCAACTAAGTCAAGCTATGGTTCAACCTACCAAGCTATTTTGGAAGGTAGTAAAGCATGTGCTGAGATACCTAAGAGGCACATCACAGTTCGGATTGTGGTACAAATGGACAAAGGGAGTGAAGGTTTAGGGCTTCACAGATGCGGATTGGGCAGGGAGTCCATCAGACCGGAAGAGAACTTCTGGAGGAATCTTCAACCTTGGTTCAGCTGCAGTTTCCTGGTACAACAAGAAACAAAGATCAGTTGCACTTAGCTCAACAGAGGCTAAATACATGGTTGCTAGTTAGGCTACATGTGAGGCCATTTGGATGCGGAAGATTCTAGTGGGATTGTTTGGTAAGATGATGGATCCTACAGTGATCTACTGCGATAACCAGAGTTCTATCAAACTCTTGGAGAATCCAGTTTTTCATGACAGGTCCAAGCACATAGATATCCGGTATCACCATCTTCAAGACTGTGTGGTCAAGAGGATCATGTTGTTGCTGTATGTTTCGACCGAGGAACATGATGCAAATATTTTGACTAAGGCATTGCCAAAATGCAAGTTTGAGTTCCACAAAGATAGGATTGGGGTTACTGATAATCCATTTCTTGTTGAGAGGGAGTGTTGAAAATAGCAACAAGAAATGCTAAAAATAGAATTGCTAAAAATAACACTACTATAAATAGCAGTTTAGCCAATGTTGATCTTAGCAACAATGGATGGAAAAATGGAAGTGCTAAAAATAGCATTCTATAAATAGTATTTTAGGATACCTTCCTATTTTAATTAGTCCCTAAACTAAAATAGTGAAGTAAAATTCGAATTTGATCTGAGCAACATTTTGTAAATTAATTAATTAATTCACCTTGAGTTAATTAGTTAAGGAAAATCAAACTTGAATTCCATGTGGGAACATGCAACAATTTCTCCATTAATTGAGGAATTTATCCATCAGTTGAAGAGATAAGGATGAGTTGTAATATTGATTTGTAATTAGTTGACTTAGTTAACTGAGTCAAGTCCAGTTAGATTAATTCAAACAGTTTGTTGAATTAATGTAAGTTTAGTTAGTTAATGCTTGCATGTATGTAACTAATGCACTTCAGATAATTGAGTATTCTCTCATAAATAACTCATGCATGTTAGTTTAGACAGAGATCCAGTTGAGATCAGATGGAGGGGTAGTGTACTATCAGTTGCTAGAATATTCCATTGTGAATATTCCTTCCATGTAGAAGGAATGATTTCCTTGAGGATTTTGCAGTTACTTCTTCAAGTTTAGTGAGTGTGATGAGGCCAATTCACACATGTGGATTCACTGGACCCCAAGAAAAACTGTGCAAGGAAAAAGGAGGCTTGGAGGGCTTGAGGTGGACATATACTATTTCTATTCAGTTTGTGAGTTGTATTGTTTGATTGCAGAGAGAGCAGGATAGCTTGAGAGTTGATTCTTTTTGTAACTTGAACAAGATTTCCACTTGTATGATAATACAGAGATTGGGGTTTTAGGCTGAGGCTTTCCTTGGGTTATTTCTTTTGTGTTACGTGTGATTTATTTATCATTCTCAGTTATATGTGTTGTCTTGATCTTGCTCAATTTGATTAAGCTTCCGCAAAGTGTTGTAGAAGTAGATCTTGTATTATGTTTTAGTATATTGCATAATCTGTTGATCTACAGTGGGAATTTCTACAACATGAAGTGCATTTATGAAGCAACCCCCTTCAAGGTCTACAATTCCTTCTCTGCATACCTTTGCGGGTGTGGCATATCCTAAGTAAATTGGGAATCTGGTGCTTTCTTAGATGGAGGAAAATTCATCTTTTGATGCAGCCATATGGTTCGATGCCCCTGAATCAAGGATCCAAGCTGATGGAGTGGATGTGATAGCCATTAAAGCATGACCATCTTGTGCTCTCCCTCTCCCTTCTCTAGTTCTGTTATCATCCTTCTTCTTTGCGTTCTCGGGCACGGTGAGATCGTGTTGCTGCAATTGCTTAGCCATCTCATCAATTTTTTTCCTCATGCAATTTTCTTTGGGATGAAAACCTTTGGAACAGTGGTTGCAAAGTGTTCTTTCCTTCTTCTTCTTACCCTTAGGCAAAGAAGAGCTCTCTAAAGATTGTATGGGTCTCTCCTTCTTCGATTCATTAAATTTACCCTTCCCTTTTTGCTTGTCTCTTCCACTGTTCTTTGAAGCATCAGTAGCCGCAAGTGCTTGGTTCTTTGAATGCTTGATGGCACCCATTTGGACTAACTTATCTTGATCTTGAGTCAATGCTACAATGAAGTCATTCAATGGAGGCATCTTCCATTTTTCTTGAGTCAATTTAGATGCTTGAAAAGATGATACAAATATGGAATATTTAGAGCCTAGTTTCAAGAGAATCAAAAGGATGAGTTGATCTTCCTGTTTCTTGACTCCACATGCATCAAGTTCAATGAGGAGGGATCTAAACTTGGTGAAGTATTCTTGTAGGTTGCTGAAATGAGTTGGACTGAGGAATATGAGTTCATTCTCGAGTTGATGCACTCTCATTTCGTCTTACTTATAGAATAGTCCTTTGACGCAGGGAAATCCTTGCAATACTCTAGAATCTTTAAACTCTGTGTTCTTAACCATACATTGCAATTTCTGCCCAATAGTTCGAAAACCAATCTGACAATTTCATACACTGAAGCTTATTTCAATTTTTTTTTGCAAATTCAACCTCTATGCCATTTGCATGCGAAAGCATAACTCACAATCAAAATAACTCTCAATTTAAATAACTTCAATCCTAAACTTTGAATGCGTCCACAAATAAACCCAATAATCTTATATTTATATGTGACTGGATTAAAATAGTGTGCTCATGCCATATATTTCAAGGTAATTGATTTTTTTTACAGCAATTCATTATTTCCATATCGACTCACACAAGTTGACACACCTTGATATATCAGTCCACCAGGTTTACTAACAAACATGTCTCACAGTAGTACTGCACTCTTACTATGCTCTCATGACATCTTCACACAAAAGTTGTTCCTTTTCCGGAGCATTAACCATTATGTTCTGGCTCTGTGCATAATAATTGGGTTGTGTGTTTCTTCCAAACTTGACTCCCCACTAAAATTTTGTTTCAACCATCTCCTTTTCCCAACGCTGCAATTTAACAACACTTTTACCAAATTCAACGCATTCAGTTATGAAATTTCACAAAATGACTTTTGAACCTTCATTAAGAGGCATCTATCACTAATCGATTCACTGTTCCATTGAAAAGACAGAGTAAAAACGAATTTTTCTCCTCTTATGAAAGAGTTTTCATCACATACCTTGATTAGAACCTGCGTCCAACAATTCTTGACAAGCCAACTTCTTGCGTGTTACTGAGAATCTGCAAGCTCGATTTTACATTGAGGAACCAGTTCTTCAACACGATGTATATATTACAATCTGCTATTTACAAATGCCTTGAACAAACAATGAAATCAAAATACCCATTAAATTGAATTTTTGGTTCATCGCTTCTGATCTGGTTCTGAGTCAATTCACGTTGCAGCGCTCGATTTCCCAATCGATCTGCAACTTATGAACATCCATATAACAATAAACCTTCTACAGGGTAATGAATTTCAAACTGGAGGTTTATTTCTATTGTACAGGTTGCCATTTAACCTGTGCCATGCGACCTCTTCACAATGCTGTTCATTCTCACATTCAGTTCAATGTGTTCCATTCTTCAATTTCCATAACTCCACGTTGACTTGTTATGGTATTTCTACCACCATCGATTCATTTGTTAATCGATCCAAAATTGATAAAGTTTTAAATCAAACTCTATACATTACCTTCGTTTAATTGGATTGCTACTTCCGCCTTGATCCACATTCGGCGATCTAAATTCTAGAACTTGTTGTTTTCCTGTGCTACACAGTACATAATTTTTTTTGTATGCCATGGTGTTCCAGTAAAGTATCTAACCTATGCATTCCAGAAATTTAAAAACATTAATTCTCCATCGCTCTTTGTACACTGCTATTCATTTATGGATGAATTTGTTGTTTGCGCAGACTCATTTACACATTCAGATATATACTCAACGCACTTACTTAACTTCGATTCCTGGAATGCCAATCAATCAATGGCATCTACCACCTCACTTTCATAATATGAAATTCGATTTAATTCTCTTATATGAGATCGATCACTCCATTGATCGATACAGTAAATTGTATACATTTGTGTCAGCAATACCATTCCAATAATTTTCCTTCTATAAGGTCGATCATTCAATAATCAATACAACAAGTTATGAGTTCTTTAAATACGGGAACAATTCCAGTCCACTTTGATAGCATCGGTCCAATTTATATCAAAACTAGTTCATCAATCATCCAATACCCAAACTTTAGAAATCACACAGAATCAAATTTTCCAATTCACATGTACATAATTCAATCAATATATACTCTGAAACAAAACAATGACTTACAACTCTTGATCTTTGGCCGGATCTTCAACATTTAGGCCCTTTACAATTTCTAAAGGCTTACAGCCTTCGCTGTTCAAAACTAACTCTATACCACACTCTTTCACAATCTCAATGTCTTTTCCTGTCGAAACCCCTTCCCATTTATACAATTTTTAAAAATGATCTAATTAAATGCTCTATCCTTTCAATTCCTCAACAAACCCCTAAATCTCTCAACATTCCTATAAGATAGATTCTCATCCCTAAGACTTAGAAACTAATTCCAACTTAGGCTCCCTCATTAATTCTAACTCTATTTTCTCTCATATTCCTTAAAAGAATATTTACAAAATCCTCACTTTCTACTATTTTATTAAAAATAACAAATTAATTAATAAAATATTAAAAATTGTCACACCCCCTTTAATCACATGTTTACAATGAAAAAATGGTCTTGATGCTCCTGCATCAGACTCCCAACGTTAAACTAAACATGATCGCCTGATCATGTGTTCGGATCTATGTATGCCTAGATCCCATATCTTGTGTTGTAACTTTCCACTTGCTATTGCTTCTCTTTCAGGTTTTCCCACTAGGCTTTCACAATTTTCTGTTGTCTTTCTTTTGCTGCTTCTCCTTTGTCTTGCTACTGCTGGTCTTTTCCGGGATTCTTTCGTCATCAATCTTCTAATACTTTCAATCTCTTGGTCTAATAAATCTCCCGGCTGTTGATTTCTTGCTGTCTGTTGAGCTAAGACGGCTTGCTCAGTTTGTACTGTCACTCGCTGACTTCTTGCTTCTATGATTGTTTCTGTTCTGACTTGTTCAGTCTTCACTGCCACCCAATCATCCATGCCCTCTTGTTTTCTAGAATAGAAAACTTCTTCTTCCTTCATTTGACTTCTCAATTGAGTCAAATGTTCTACAACAATACCTGCATTCACAAAACACTTGTTAGAATAAAAATCAGAAGGCATCAGTGCCTTGTCCTCCTTTGCTAGCACTTCAATATGCTGTTCTGAATTCTCCTTCACTATCAGCACATCACTATGCTGATTCTCTTTGCCCAAAGAATCCTCTGAAGAATTCTCAAGACTGTCAAGCAGTCTTTCTCCCACATCATCTGCTTCCATGATATCTTTTTGCACTCGTTCACTGTACTGAACTCTTTCTTCTGCCATTTCTCTGTCATACTCCGAATTCTTCAACAAATATTCTAGCAATGCAATTTCTCTGTGACATTGCTGAAGCATAACATCACCATCACTTACAATCCTTGCATGCATACACAACTTGTCAGTTTGAAAACTACAAGTTTCAACAACCTTAACCGTTGGTTCATATACCAACTCTTCCAGCTGATCATCTTCTTCATTCACATGAACTTCCTCTTCAACAAAACCTGTAATCACATCACAACTGTCAGCTATAAAAACACAAGAATTCACATTATCCAGCTGATCTGGATCTGCCCAATAATTCAATAAATCGCCAATGATTTCCTCCTCTGTTTCATCAATAGAAACCTCCTCTTCCAAATCAGCTGCTCTGAGTTCTTCACGTCTCAATTGTACATCCATCATCTGCTCAAGCTTTCTCAGCTCTTCTGTTAACTGCATGTTTATCTGTCGCTCTCTTTTCTGTTGTAGCTTCTGCCACTTCACTTTCTTCCCCTTTAGTGGAAAGATCCATCCCCTATTCTGATTTTCCTGCTCTTGCAGCCATTCCTCTAGTACCTGCAATTGCACTTTCATTAATGCAATCTCTCTTTCTCTGTCTTCTGCAGTCATCTCATCGCTGTGGCATTCCTCTGAACCTCTTCTTTGATCCTTCATGATCATCTTCTCACTTGCCATGAGTTGCACTAGCCTCTGCAACAAGCTCTCCTGTCTTGCTGTCACTTACC
>APFE031392484.1:45690-62680 GCA_000404065.3 Pinus taeda | reverse complement strand
TAAAATATTCAGAACATAACAATTCAGATAGGACCACACAGTCTATGAATGCATACAGGAAGTTAGAGCACCTCAAGTGAATTCTAAGTGATTACACATTCATACCACTGCAAGAATTAGGAAAAGGACAACATCACACATTCTGAACATAAAATCCCTCATGAATCTTGAGAAGTAAAGCCAAACATGTATTATCAAAACAGAGTCTTACATAACCCAAATATCAGCCTTTTTCATAAAATTTCCAACAACCCTTTTTACATTGCTGCTCCAGCTATATATAGAGTTCTTATTCTATCTAATTGAGATTCCTCCTCAAGCATGAGGGGAACTCGAAAACTACTTCTATTACTGACAGCTATTAAACTTTAACTACTTAATAAATACAACAAACTGTTAACTAGAGTTTTTAGAGATCTAAATCCAATAGGACTCTAACTTCATATTACACGAACAATGGCTTTTATTAGGATCATTCTTGTTCTTTGACATCTGGTCCTCTTTCAGTTTGGATGAGATGGGTGTTCAATGCTCCACGCTGGTCTTGTATGCCATATCCTCTCCACTGTTCAGAAATATAGGAAACTACCCTTGCTCCTCGGTCTTATGGTTTTCAAATCCTCAGAAGCCAGTCTTTCATCTTTGCTTTCCCAAACGTGACAAGTGGCCACGTCTATTGATGTGTTGTCCACTATTTTTAAAACATGTCTATTGATGTGCTGTCCACTGCTTTTAAAACAAAAAATGCATTAAGGCTGTCTTAACATATCTGAACCGTGCTTAAATTGCTCACATTATGACAAAATGCAAATTTGGATCCAAACCATTTTTCTCCATCTGTCTTAGTCTGATTGATTGTTATAGCTTCACATGTCTCCTTGCATGCATTTGTTCCTCAAAAATTTCCCGCTTCTGCTTCAAAATTGGTTGATTTATATTGGAACCATCACCTTCAGCAGTTTCGTAGCGCGCTACGAAACTGTTGAGTTGTTTAAAAGACATAGTTCTCAACCCAAGAATTTTATTAATCGAACACTTTGTTGCCAAAACTTCCTTTAAACTTTCCAAAACTGAATGGACATTTAGAATTCTTCAAGAAGGTGAGATCAAGCAAACTCATCAAAACTCAAAACATAATCTTACTTGAAATGTGATTTCATTTAGAAGGTTCCTTTAGCTGGCTTAACTGTGCCTTTAGATCTTCTATTTGTCTCTTCATAATCTTGTTCCCAGCTCTCAATTGCATATTAATCATCCTAATGAACTTGGCTTCTTTGATTTCCGAAACTATCCAAGTATGAAATTGCGTATTACAGTCAACCACCTCTACAGTTGCATTCTCCTCCCATAGGGTTTTAATTCTGTAATAATTAGCTTGTATGACGGCATGTCTTCTAGCAACTTTCTTCAGTCTGGCAATCTCATGCTTAGCTGATTCCCATTTTCTTTTCATGTCTGCTATATTGTCTTCTTTGGATGTGGCGACTGTTTTGCCTGTGTTCTTTCTTTGCTGGCGTTGTGTCTCTTCCCCTGTTTCCTCTGTTCTTGGTGGTGCCTCCTGTACTTGCTGAAATCTCCTTGTTATTCGGTCTCCTGGGTTTAAAAACAAATTGTTCAACTTGCTCATCAAATTTAAGCCTTTTTGAGGCTTTGGTTTTCTTTGTACTCTCTTTTTCTGGCTGTATCAATTCATCTTGAACTAGTAAGGATTCCTCAAAGTCAATACCCTGCAATAAATCATTTAGATTTCTCTTTGAAACTGGACTTTCTTCAACTGCTACTGCTTTACCTTTTTCTTTAGCCATCTGACTTCTTGTTCTTCTCCTTGAGACTACTTCAGTGGTGCTTGCTTCAGGTACAATCTTTTTAACATGAGCTTTTTCCTTAGTTGATTGCTGAGGTGTGTCTTGAATGATGAGTGGCTGTACTGGCTCTCTCACTTGTTTCCTTGTTTGTAATTTTGGAAATCTCTTAGCTCTTGCTTCTGTTTGGAGATCCGCTATTGTGAGATCTCTTGCATGTAGAGGACTGAGGCCAGTTTGGCTTTTGAAACCAGCTATAAAAATAAACGAATTCCAATCTTTGCCTACTTTTTGAAGCTCATCTAAGCCCAGTAGTTTAATCAAACCATGATGAAACAAAGAGGTTTCACAATCTTCTTTCCTCAATTGTACTTTGTCACACATCTTACTCAAACTACGGAATAGATAAAAAGGTAGATCAATGGAGACCTTCCCTGTGAAATGCAAAAGGAGCTTGAAATGGTACGAATACACCTTGTTATACCTTCCTTCACAAGTCAAGTATTTTTGTATGCAGGCGAGTAAATGTGCATAATATTCTTTGACATAGCTCCTGGGCACTGACTTACTTAAATCTGCATTTACGAACTCTTTCTTTAAAAACTCCTTGCAAGGATTCATGTCCAATTTGAAATTTTTGAACCATTCCTCTTGTCCTCATGGAATCTCTGTCACAGTGGATATTATCTCTGGCGAGACCTGCAATTCTTTCATAGCTACCTTTGAATTTAAGCCTATGAAATTAAGCGCAAATTCTTTGGTTACCTGTGCATGCCCTCCTTGTAACTTCTTGCAAAAATTCCAACACCCAGCTTTTTTGAATGCTTTCTCCACCTCTTTATTCCTTAGTGCTATATCTAGGCCTTCAGGCTCGTTCCTTAGAAATTTGCCGGATCTGTGTTCTTTTTTCTCCATTGATCTCTCCAAAGATTTGCAAGCAAGGAATACTAGCTCTGGTTTGAACTGTAACTCAGCTTCTTTAAAAATTCTGCCTCGCTTGAATTTGCTGCCTCGCTTGAATATACTTGTATTTTAACTTGAAATCTTGCCGTTTGAAATCTTTCAAATTGCAATCTTGCAGATTTGTTATTCATGCAAGGCTTACAACCATCATTAAGATTTATGCACGATGGCCTTTCATGGAAATGATGATTCGTGCGTATCAATAGATCTAATGGTGGTGATAATGGCGATGGGTGGTGGAACGTGATAAGAGGAGTACATGAACTGACATGAGATGACACGACCTGTGATTCACCTAACGGATTTGACATTTTGGGAAAGATTCGCTGCGAAATGCATGAATCCCTGATTTCGTAGCGCGGTTAGTTTGAAATTTGAATAATGCGCTGCGGAATTTCCTAATAAGGTTTGCGCTGCGAAACTGCTAAACTATAAAAGCGCTGCGAAAACACTTTAATAGTATGAATGCACTACGCAATTACCAAAAGGCTTGGTGGTGGATAACAAAATGAAACGTGGCTATGAAACAATGGTGAATGAAGGAGAACCAATGGTAGATAGGAATATACTTGACTCATGACCTCTTAAAACTTCAGACTTTAAGGGAAAAAAAATGAAAACAACATAGACTAACACTGACCTTTGTCATCGGGCTAGGATGAAAAGTTACATATATCAGATTTTTTTTAAAGTGATAACAACAACATTTGGAATGCATCTTCAAAAGTGAGTTGGTTTGATTGAGCGTTGTCATTCCAAGATGATTTTGTTTCACTCTATATCAAACAATTAGGCTTAGGTTGACACAGGGATTCCCACCTTTGATCCTAGACTAGTCTTTCCTTATCCTGAAGAGTGGAGCAAGACCACCAAAATGACATTAGGTGGCTCCCTTGATAGTACTTTTAACCTAATCTAAAAAAGGTTAGGGATTTCCTTGTAGGTAGAGATTGAATGATAACATTTTGTCCCTAATTTAGGGGACAAAGTTCATTTATTCATTTTTAATTTGGTGGGTAGATATTCAGATGACTCAACTAGCAACTTCACCATGGGTTACAAGTGTTTATAGGCTCCTCGACATGACTTGGATTATAGGATTTCTTCATGCTATTACTAATAACTACAACAAATGGCTTCCTAAGTTTTTAGGTAGCAATGTCATCAGTGCTAAGGAACACATTTCCATATTTTATGATGCTCTTGGTGAACATTCTATCCCAAACGAGAGTGAGGATGTTGTAATGAAATTGCTTGAGTGTTCCAAATGCACTCAAAGAGTTCTCACCCATACATATACTCTAGGAAAATTGCCAAGTGAGTTGGTTTTAATATTTCCTACAATCCATCATCCATTTGGGATAGATCAATTGGCAATGACCCTGGAAATGAAGTCTCACCAAACCGGAAGTCTTGGGTTCAAATATTGTGCTATCCCCTAAACCGTGGTGAAAAATTGGACATGATGAAGATGTAGTCATACCAAGCTTAAAAAAAGAATATTTCCCGCAATCCATCAACAATTTCAATTGTTTTTATAATTTCATTTGCTTGCCTCTTTAAGTATGACAATGTCTGGATGCCCCAATGAGGGATGATCTATGAAATTACCCTAAACCTTTTCATCAATCTGCTAGACTTCAAATTAAATCATAAATCTTGCAAAATATCGTCTCTGCAATACTCAATTTTGTTGTCTCAATTTCTCTAGTTACTAGTTATATGTCTAAAATGCAGTTTTCTTAGGAAACCTCCAATTATTATTCATAGAATATCTAGACATAAAATAAATAATTGCTCCAGGAAAACACTAGAGATAATATATTACACTCTTTTTTAATTTTACTCTTGCAACCCACTTTTTTTTATTTTTCCATAACATAATTGTCTAGGCTAGAAGTCATTATCTAGTATTTTCTGAGTCTGAGAGGCTATAACCATATAGTATGTTCAAACCATATATTATGTTCAACTTATGCCCTTCATATTTCAGAAGTATAAACTAATGTTAACATTAGTTTACAATTATTAAATTTTATGAATTGTTATGCTATGTTATTGTAGGAAACCTAAAGTCATTTAAGGTAGTTGGAGTTTCCAGGTGGTGAATGCATGTTGCTGCAGTGTCTACTATGGCGTTACAAAACATGAGTTGTGAATCACCTTGAAAGGGAAGAGTGGGCACGGGATATGCTTGATACACATAATAATCCTTATGCTTTCTTTCGAGATCATGATTAAGTAGATCCAGTAGCGAAGGAGTAAGTAGTAGATCCAACACCAACACTAGGGAACCAACACTGAGAAAGAACACTGCAAACCATCCCTCCTTTTGAGCATGGAATTGAGGGAAGCTAATACTTTGACCTAGGCCCATTTCAAGTGAGACCTATGTCTCAAGGTGTGGAAGAAGAGGAGGGTGGACATAAAACAAGAGAGATTATTATTTCACCATAAGTACTTGACACTTAGGAGAGAGGTTATATACTTGGTTGGAAGATCAATGGTGGCTACTCTAAGAAGCTAATGTCCCATACTACACAATAATTATGAAGATCCCTCTTCTCACCGATAATCTCGAGGATGCATATTCAAAGAACTAAAGAAAGGTTTCTTTGGTTGATTGATCTACCTACCATTTGATTTTATCCCTTCTTAGGTAGGGGAAAGAACACTTGATCCAGCCTTATGCTCTAGGGATAGGACAATTTGAGGGTTTCTAGGAAGAAAAATGTCGTTGGTAAGTCTATCTTTGTAAGAATAAGGAGTAGTCAGGTATGGGTGGTTTTATGAGTAGGAGGCCAACATATTTGACAAAGAGTAACAAAACAATGTTCAGTTCCCTTTGCACAAAATCGCCATGTTTGGCCTCGGTGGAGGCGCTTTGTGCCGTAACCAACAAAAGTGATCTCTCCATGTTGGTCCTCTCGCTAGTGTTGCTTCTTGCTTTGATTAACTGAGTGAAGGCTGGATGAAACCCAAGGATGAATGATTAAACAAACCTTGACTTGTTGATTACTGGATAGTGAACCTTGGGAAGGGCTTATGCACAAAATCACCATGGAATAGTTGTGAATCACCATGTAAGGGAGGAACTGGTGCTAATACTTCCCTATTTTTTCCATTGGCCAAGGTTTTTACCTCAATCGTCTAGAACTAATCGAAGTTGGGAAACATTGAAAGTAAAATACATGAACCAACCTTATGTCCTAGAGGGAGAAGATGGTGAATGCCTTATCCTTTCCCAGGGATAGGAAAATTCAAGGGTTTTTAGGTGGAAAAAGATCGTTGGTAAGACTATATTTGTAAGAATCAGGAGTAGCTAGTTATGGGCGGTTCTATGTGTTAGGAATAACAATTTCTATTAGACCAAAACCCATATGTTTTAGTCAACGATCTCATCACCAAAGATAAGGATCCAAGAGAGGTGGTTATTCCATGTCGCGTAACACACAGGGAGCATTGGTTTATCCAATACCAACAATATCCCCCCCAACACAAGCCAAGTGTGTATCAAACTCGTGACCTATGCTCTAATACCACTTGTTGGGAATCACAATTATCATTAGACCAAAATCTAGAGGTGTTAGTCAATAATCTCATTAACAAAGATAAGGATCCAAGAGAGGTGTTTTTTCCATGTTACGAAACACACGGGGAGCATTAGTTTATCCAATGTACAACACTATGAGAAGGACGCTAACATGTTTGATGAAGAGTAACAAAATGATATTGATTTCCCTTGCTTATCAACACAATCTCTATATCTGGGACATGCAGAGGCACTTTGTGCTGGAACTGACAAAAGTGTCCTCTCCCTATCATTCCTCTCGCTGGTCTTGTTGTTTGCTTTGATTAACTTAGTGAAGGCTGGTCAAAATCGAGGGTTAGTCGGTGAAACAAACCTCAACTTGTTGATTGCTAGATGGTGAGAATTAGGACATTTCAAGAATTAGTTTGGTTCAGAACCTGTTGGTCTAGAACATAACAAGTATGAAACCTACAAATACAGAATGTGGGATATTGCTAGCGTAAGGTTTGCACAACCCACAACTTAGCAAGATTGAGATTCAAACTTTTTGTTTGTGCCAACACAAGTATGTTCCCTTGTTAGCTCATATCCTACCTTCCCCCTCCCCTGACCTCGTTCCTCAAGTGGAGCAACAAAGTGCCTTAATTAATAACCTTAGCCAACCATATCGGTAATTGACCCAATAATGGAACCTGATATAGTCAAGACAAGAGATGCAAAACTTGAATCATAAAGATGTTCATTCTCCATTTCTGTGTGGTTATTAGTTATCCAAAGAACAACAAGGTGACGAAGTTTTCAGTGCAATTGTAGTGGACAAATTCATGTTTTAGGGAGGGGAAAGAGGCAAGCATAGAAAAGGGTAGCATGACAAGAGAATATGATGTAGAAAAAATGAAACATCTTGCAGAAATACATATCCCAATGGCTCGAGACTGCCTCATGAACTGCAAGGCTATAGAGACATCACATTTGTTCAACTGATTTAAACACATACATATGATATATGTTCAACTAATTGAAACAAATAAAAGGGAAGAATAGGGAACATATGAACAAATGTGACATTGGTTAAGGAAATTTGACACAAATAAACACATAAACACATATCGCATCATATATTGATATTGAATAATATATATATTAGATACTTTTTGCTTGGTAATATTCTTGTGAACACATTTCACTTAGCTAAATGTCATACTTTTCTCTTATTATATAGTACAACATTGAAACTGCATTATATCATTGCTGTAAATGAAGTTTTGTCCTCTGCGCTCTGTTCTTCTGTGAATGGAGTTTTTCCCTCTGCCTCGTGTTTGTGAATCCTCAAAATCAGGAGCCATTTTGTTGGTAAGAAGAATGCACTATTGACAAGCTAAACATAGGACTGCATTTTTATGCCCAAGACATTTTCATTTTTTCAAACATTTTTTGTGCATTTAGTTGACAAATCACCTCAACCAATTTGAGTGTATGGGTTGGAGGGTGTATTTTTAGGGAACATATGAAATTATTTTTCTTCTATGATATTACTTTCTTATTGGGTTGTAATATACTTTGGCCATTATGCCTACCATTTCACCCATTGAGCCATGTAGCAAGGTTATTGTATGCCAATATCCAAATCAGGGTTACCTTTTGCTAATATCCATTGATTTGGATTAGCTAGTGCATAAAATAATACAACATTATTACGTCTCTCGGATACCACATATTAAACTTCTTGGAGTCTTGAGATGAGTCTTGACTTGTGCCTAGGAGGCAAAGCATCTAATTACACTTGTCTTTCTTTCTTTATGGGCGACAATACCTGCCAGAGTAGAGCTCCATAACAATGTTTATGGATGGAAAGTATATTATTCGCCACCCTTAAATACTTATAATATTTGAATGAAGTGTATAATTACTATCTAATTTCTTTCTTTACTTTAGAGAGTTAGCAGAAATCACTAATTCAATATACCTTTTGTATACTTACGACTTTGTGATGAAGGTGGGGTGGGTGAGTAAGTGATGTTGGCAGTTCCTTCTTTTATGTTATTCTAACTTCTACTTCTACTTTGAGTCCCGATCATGAGGCCTATGATTCTATGATCGAGGTAAAAATGATGTTTGATCCCCTTCCCGTGATTTGTGGAAGGTTTCAAAACGTAATGAGAAATCTAGTTTCTCCATTCATTTCCCAATCTCGTTTCTCTGGGTCATTCTCTCCACCATCATTTGTTAGAGTGTAGTCCTCCTCCATCATCACCACCATTAGAAAACCTCTCACTCATGGCATACATTGAGCATCTTTCACAGGATCCCATACATTTCCAAATGATGTTCCAAATCTACTAAGAGCACACATACATGGTCTTTATCCTTTTGGAGGCCACTCAAGAATTAGTTCTTTGGATATACTAGTTTTCATCACAAGAATACCCTTCAACACCTACAAAAACATGAGGAAAACCTCCGAGGAAAGGCTTGAAACTCTCAAACACCATAGTAAGTCCACCAAAGCATGAAACTAAAGTATATGAAACCTTGTGGGTCACGAGGAGGAATGTAAAAGGAGCTGCGAAGTTTGACATCAGGAAGGCGAGGAGAAACAAGTGGTTGGAAAATTTATCCATGAAATCCTTCACATGGCATCTAACATGAGATACAACAACAATAAATGGCAGTTGACATGAGATACAAAAATAATAAAATGAAGTGTATGTGGCTAAGAAGTACCTTGGAAAGGGATCTCAAAATGTGCCTAGAAGGGAGAAAACATGGCTTCCCTAAACCAAAAATAGTAATGTCTTTCTGTTGCCTCAAATATCCATTAAAACCATTATCATAAGCAACCAATAAGTAAGCCATCTCATGATGTTTCCCATCACTTGTTTAAAGAGATTTTGAGGCTAAGTCACATGGGGTTTAAGTCCATTTCTCTTCTACTAAACACTTCTAACACACTATCATTTCTTGGTTGTAAATTTGTGGTTTCCATGACCTGAAGAAAAAAGAACTTGCAAAATAAGAGAAATAGGGAAGTAATATCACTCAGTTGAAGTTTAAACATTTTTTTAATCTATTTAGTTTAAAATTTAGTTTAAATTGTAGATTAATTATTGAAATTGTTAATATTAGTTGTTAAAATTTAGTCATTCAAATAAATAAAGGCTGTTAAGTGGATGTCCTATGTACAAGATGTTAGGCTACCTTTGCACCCCTAAAATATCTTACAATAGAGATACTTTCTTCTTACACTTCAGTGGCTAATATCAACCAACTACCAAGGTGACTTTTGGCCTTTTTTTGTAGAGTTTTCAGTAAATTTTGACTAAGACCAGTTGTAAACTGTTCACACAACATTAGATAAATTCCCATATCCAAAACTTTTGTAGGCCCGAATAACCAAGTAATATTTGAAGTCACTCTGAATTTTGTAACACTATTAAGCGGGGTTTAATTTCAAACTTTTGACAGAACAAACATAATTCTCTAAGTGCAATGTCAGACAAGTTATGATACTTTTTGATTTGTTTGAATGATTCCTCTTCCCCTAAGAGATAATAGAGAGATGAGGAGGAGTTGTGTTAGTCTTCCCCAAAGAGACATGAACAAGTTGGGAGGGTCTCCAGATACTAGGAATGAAGGCTGTTAAGAACTTTAGATGAACATGAAAGGAACAACCCTCAAATTGTACATGAAAGTTGCCATTTTGCATTTACTTCTTACTTATGAATATCTTACACACTTAGTTAGGTGTGTGTGGTGGATGGGAAATTTTTTGTTCATTTCTAACCAAGGTCACATGAATTGTAAGCAAAACTTGTGGAAACTCGAATTTAACTTAAGAGTTTTGTCTGCTTGGCACAAGTCAAACTTTTGATAGAAGAGACAAAATTATTTGACAGAAGAGGCATACTTCCCTTAGTGCAACACTCATGCTACTTACTTCAAATGGATCTCTTTTTTCAGCTAAATCATTTACTATCATTTTTTGGATCTTGATTTCACTGTAGGTAGATGATATGTAAGTTGTCCAATTATTTAGGATTGTAGTAATTCTAACATCACGATCCATTGTTGTGTCGAACTCTCATTTGACTTTGTCAAATGAAGCAAATTTTTACTAGAGGATAGAGGATGCTTCATTGACTAGTGGTGTACGAGGCGTGGTACATTCATTGTCAGTATTAGCTATGAGTCCCAATGTAAGAATCAACAGGTTAAATACTAGAATATCAATGAAATTAACAGTTCAATGTTAGTAGTGTCAGTAGATATTTCCTGTTTTCCAATGGAGATGAAATAAGTCACTAGGTTACTCTAATTGATATTTACTTACTAAATATTTTTAAATCAAAATCAGTATCCATTGAGATTATCTGCATTGATTTTATTTATTTATTTTTTATTTATTAACTTCATTTATGTAGGACATTATGTTTATGTACTAATTATTAGTGTATCAAATTTAGTATCCATTGAGCTTATCTACATTGATTTTTTTTTTTTGAACTTCATTTATGTAGGACATTATGTTTATGTACTAATTATTAGTATTTCTCTTCTCAGATATCTTTTATTGAAGCAATTCACTAGACACTTTTCCATATCAATAGCTTAGTAGAAATTTCCACTTGTAATCTGAACAAATCAGTAGACATTTGCACTTCAAATTTTACAGGTACAAAACACTTACTTCCTTATGTACATCAAATTTCTTTTTTAAACTTGTTGTTATGATACTACCATTTATAATTTCATTGAATTATCATGTGTACTTCACCTCAAAAAGAAAAATTGGCATTAGTATTAGAGAAGCATAACTTGTTTCACGTGAACAATTTCTTATGTTTGATTGGAGACTATTTGTTTGATAGTTTAGAAATTTTACTAGGTTTTAGATACAAATTAGTAGAGTGAAGAAAAGGAACAATAGAGTACTAGACACTTACATTTGCAATATCAATAGCTCAGTAGAAACTCTACTTGTAATCTAAACAAATTAGTAGACATTTGCACTTTGAATTTTATAGGTACACAATGCTTACTTCCTTCTGTACATCGACTTTCATTTTTCAACTTGCTGTTATGATACTACCATTTATAATTACATTGAATTACTAAGTATATAATTGCATTGAACTATTAATCATCGTCATGCGTGCTTCATCTCAAAAAGAAAATTTGGCATTAGTCTTAGAGAAACATAACTTGTTTCACGTGAACAATTTCTTATATTTGATTGGAGATTGTTTGTTTGATAGTTTAAAACTTTTACTAGATTTTAGATACACATTAGTAGAGTTAAGAAAAGGAACAATAGAGTATTTTAGAAAATTCCTAGAAAAATAAGAGAGGGAAGTAATTTTATCTTACGAACATGAACTCCATGAAGAGTCATTAATAGAAAGGCACAACATTAGAAACCATGAATTGTATTTAGACAAAATGTTTAGATCGACGTCAACTGATATACCACTAGAATCTAGAGGCCTATGGGGAGATATTTTCTGTATACATTGGCTATAAAATTAGTTGAAAATTCCAATCAGTGTTTGGTCCAAAATGAACATGATAATTTATTTCCATTTTAATTAAACCATCACAACAACAAACACTTATTACATATTGTTTCATGACAAGGATCCTCTGAATGGCCACTCTGAACCTTTTCTTCATAGATGAGACTTTGTCATGAATTCTTCCTTTCGAAAACAAAGCAACATCTCACATGAACAAATGAACTTATCCACTAAATGAGATAAATAGAAACATGCCATCTTTGAAATAAAAATGATACAACTCAAAGAAAAATATGTCATGCTGAAACATAAAAATCTCATGCACTAATCAACATCAATACTAAGGACATTTTGATGCTTCATTCAACACATTCTTCCAAAAGCAATACTGAAACACAACCTGAAGCAAAATGTCAACTTGTTGCAAGCCAATTCAAACCATCTTGTGGATTAATAAGTGCACGTGAAGTTTATCTTTGCATGGCTTCAACAAGCACAAGAGAAGTTTTTATTTACATGTGCTTAAGGACATTATTTAGAAAAAGTTGGAAATGCAGAAAATAAGACTTGTGTATAACATAATGAAATAAAACAAGAAGTAGCTCTAGAACATGTCATTGACACGATGAGATTTGGCTCGCTTGGACACTTGAAAAAACATATTAGAAAAAAATCACAAAGATAAATTGTAACATCTTGTTGCTCAAATAAATAGAAGAAAATATTATCTTTGCATGTGCTTAAAGGCATTATTCAGAAAAAAATGAAAACATAAGAAAATAAAACTTGCATATAATACGACAACAATGAAACAAGAACTAGTAGTAGAAACTTTAGAGCGCGACGCATATATAATAACATCAAAGGATCTATCAAGACAAACAAAGAGATTAAGAAAATTTGATCCATTGATTCAATCAAGATCAAGGAAGAAATCACCAAAACTATCAAAATTTGAACATAAATATCAAACACAGATAAGTGACACAACTATATTTGATTGTTCAATATGTGAATGAACATTTTCAAAATATATTTTTCCTTCTTGAAAGAAGTAACACAAATAACACAAGAAAATAACATTAAAAAACTAACAGATAGTTTCATTGAAAATGCCAAACCTAGTACTAAAAATTCTTACATTTGTAAGCATTGAAAAAAAGCAATTGAAAATGACACAATTCATAAATATGCAGTTCTTGAAAAAATAAGAAGAAACAACGGCACTAGGACAATCCAACAACTTACTGAAATAGAGGAAATACTAGTCACATTAAGTTTTTCCTTTGTGCAAATAAAAGAAATGGGTCATTGACATAAAAAACCACAACTAGGCTTAACTGAAGGAGTCATTAATGTCCCTACTAATATTTACTAAATTCAGTCTACATTACCTCAAACCATAGAAGGCACTAACACAGTGGCAGTTGTCATTAAAAAGAGTTTAAGATTCAAAAGTGCTTATGCATTTGTTCGAGTTCGAGTTCACAAAGTCATGAAAGCATTAAAAACATTGTACAAAAGAATGCTTTACAAGCTAGAAAATTCCACCATAGATGACAATTGGAAGCAAATTTTCCTAGAAAACCAAGAAACATATGAAAGTTCAACTAAGATTTAAGATAACGAAAATGATAATCAAGATATTGATGAACCTACCATAAAAACATTAGTTCATGGATTCATTGATCCGCATACTATCCATGACCTTGCAAATAAACAAATTAATATTGTATCTGCTACAAGATACATGCCATTAGGGATTTTCAAAGATAAGTACTCATAAGAGATGGGGTTTCCACGTTGGCAACAAACACCCCAACGATATGTCATAAAACTTTACATATCAAAATATCTACCAATGGGAAGTGCTTCATAAAAACCATGATTTTCTTGTCATACAACTAACCAGTTCTATAATTCAATACACATTATCATAAATCAGGTGTTGAATACAATGTGGATTAGATTTAGAAAATGGAAATTAAGAAGGAAACTAGTTGCAAAAGATGTCAATTCAAAACCAAATTTGGATCACATTTAAAGTTTGAAATTGGGTACATGGACTTAAAAAGAATTTGCACTTCACCATACTACCATCAACAAATGCATAACAAAATGTATGCATTGGTTCTATAGTTGGGCCCACCCATTTTCCTTGTGCCCTTTAGTACCACAAAGCATATTTGGGATCCTCTAATGAGCGCGCCGAGATACATAAAACAAAACACTAGAATACCAAACACAAATGAATTAGATGAAAATGAGCCCCACTAATTAATAAGAAATGACCCTGTTACTTGTGCACGTTACTATAGGTCTAGGAGAGATGCACTACATCAATTAATAGCTCATGATCACAAGTACTATGGAGAAATCAATGACTACTTCTATGTAACGAAATTCCAAAATCAAGGGACTGAACATGAACATGGCTTATTATGGATAAAATTTGCACCAATCTATGGTAAATATACGAACATTGAGATCGAAAATTTCATTGATAAATACTTGTCAATTAATTCATTACTCCTTCCAAAGGAACTTAGATCCCTGCAACATCACTGTCACACAAAAAGTTGTAGGAAGCACATAAATTCTAATTGCAGATTTAATTTTCTAATACCACCAATGAATCCAACAAAAGTACTTGAGCCTCTTGAATTTGATAGCAATAAAACAAAAAAACATGTGAAGGTAATATTTGAGACAATAAACAATATTAGATACAATGAAAATGATACTTTTGATAGATTCTTGGATAGCCTTGGATTATCACACGATGAATACATACATGTTATCTAATGTATGCTAAATCAAACAACTTTGTTGTTGCAAAGAAAGCTAGTTGACATCCAGACAAATAACTTTACACAACACATTCCAGGAATTTGGATTGCAAACACTGAATTGCAATTTGTACTTGATTCATATGCAGTTGCAATGTAAGATAGTTCCTACATGACAAAAGAAGATAAAACACTTACAATAAATTTAGGAATATGCACAAAAATCATCTCAAAACAAAATCAGACATCATGAACGCTATCAGTTCTCTAGGAAAGTATTTGGTCAACTTTCAACAAATGTCTGCACAACAAGAAATGCATATTTTTCTATCGCTTCCACTAAGTTCTAGTTCACGAAAGTGTATTTTCATCAACACATATGCTGTGGAAGAACATGAATTTGTTCTTAAAAGAAAAAAAGAACTTGCAAAAGGAAGCAGATGACTCAGAAGACGTAATGTACCCATCAATCATCGAATATTATATTCTATGACCTGTAGCTATTGATGATATATGTTTAACATAATTTGCATCTAGTTATATGAAGAAAGGACAAAAATGCAAAAAGTAAAATAGGCCATATGTCATTCTTTGCGTGAGATATAACAAATACAAGGACATTGGAAATTATTGTAGAGAACACCTAATGTTATACTATCCATATTGAGTCAGTGAAATTACAATCAAGCAACATCACCCAACTTGGGAATCTGCATATGTTGCATTCAAAAAAATAATAAAGGAAATTGAACAAAATTTTAGATTTGTTACAACATCTACATGGGGTGACATAGATGATGTAATGAATGTAATAGCAACAAAAACCAAAAAATTATTCAACATAGGTAGTTTGAAACCAAATGAAACAAAAAATACAACATTTGATAAATCCATAGATGACAAATATAAAAACTATGACTTCCAAATTGATTTGCAACATTTCCAACATGCAAAGAACTTCACTCTATGATATATAAGACCATATAAAAATGTGAAAGAACCACATATACCTGAAAACATAGAGTACCATAATTATATGCAATAATTAAACACAAAACAAGCAAGAATAGTCATTCATGTCGTAAAAAGAAAACTGTATAGACCGGAGAAACCAATCTAATTTTATTAATAGGAGGTGAAGGAAGAGGAAAGGCACACATAACGAAGGAAATTTTACAGTCATTAGTACGCATACACAATGAGGAATTGCCTTATAACCCATCACAACTAAAATGAATAATCATTGTATATACAGGAAAAGCCACATTCAATATTGCCAGTGTCACATTGTATTCTGCATTCTATTTTCCCTTCAACAAGGAAAATTTCACTAAACAATAAAAAACTAGACACGTTATCAAATAATTTCCAACAACTACATGTAGTTATCATAGATGAGGCATCACTTGTTGGTACAACAACATTATATCAGAATGATATGTTACTCCAACAAATCTTACACAAGGAAATTGCATAGTTTGATGTTGACATGATATTCTCTAGCGATCTTTACCATGGAAACCCTATAAGAGGCTCTCTTATTTTTGAAAGCCCAAGAATCAACAAAAACCTAATTCCATACAAATTTTGGCCAAGGAAAATAAAATGTTGAAAATTACATACATCAATGCATCAAAAAGACTTGTCGTTCATCGATGTCCTAAATAGGATGAGATTAAACATGTAAATGGATAAAGATATTACGTACATCAATGAAAATTTCCATAGACCCCACCTTTAAGCCCACGTTTCCCATACATTTTCTACCGAAACAAAGACGTCCATAATCACAACACAAAAATACTTTCACTAACAGATGGCCAACAAATAATGATCAATGTAGTCAACAATTATGAGATTACTGGATTGAGCTATTTTTCCTTTGATACAACAATTGCATTGTCATCAACAATTACAGTCAAACAAAACTTGTTGGTTGAACTATATGCAAGAAACTAACATAGTTACCGGTCAAACAAGATCTTTACTAGTTACCCATTTTTTTGAGGTAGCAAAAAAATCACACGATTTTGAAAAGTGGTCATCAGAATACACCTTTTTTTTGGAGCATATTTTTGAAACATTAAATTTTCTTATGTATCGAGTATGAACAATTTTTTTAAATGTTAGTGATTTTCATGCCGATTTTGAAAAGTGTTGATACAACATCAACCCATTTTTTTTAGAGGCCTTATTTTTTACACTTTAATTTTTTTTTTTTATCTATCAAGTATGAACATTTTTTTTTTAAATGTTAGTGATTTTCATGCTGATTTTGAAAAGTGTTGATGCAACATTACCCTTTTTTGTTTAGAGGGTTTATTTTTTACACTTTAAATTTTCTAATGTATTAAGTGTGGATTTTTTTTTAAATGTTGGTGATTTTCATGT
>APFE031392484.1:33840-44964 GCA_000404065.3 Pinus taeda | reverse complement strand
TGTTATAATGAATCGAATTTGCCACCCACAATGTATCAATTTCAAGGTTGGTCTTTAAGTTTTCGTTACAATGAGTGGGGTTAACCTACACTAAGTGTCAATTTAATGATTTATTTTTAATTTTTTGTTGCAATGTGTCAAGTTGTCATAGGCTAATATTTTAAAATCGCAATACATTTAGCATTTAAAAAACAAATTACTCTTGGTATAATGACTCTTTCATTCAGGTGTTCATTTTTTAAGTTTTTTTAGTCATAAATTTTTTCCATAATGTCATAGTTGAAATATTTTGAAAACTTAAGGTCTTTTGTAGTCATAATCTTTGGTTTTAATTCCATGGTTCAAAATTTGTCAAGATTTTAATGATTTTCTAAGTCATGATATTTTATCTTTAATGTTATGGTTGAGAACAATTATAAGTGTTTTTTGCTTAGCAGCATCACTGAAAATTGTTGGAATTTTAATAGTTTTAAAAACTGTGATATTTTATATTTAATGTCATGTCTAAAAATCATTGGAATTTTAAGACTTTTCAAAGACGTGATATTTCATCTTTAATGCCATGCTTGAAAATCGTTGGAACTTTAAAGTTTTTCAGAGCCATGATATTTTATCTTTAATGTCATTATTCAAAAAATGTTGAAAATTTACCCCAAAAAAAAGGCGTTACTCCAACATCAACACTTTTCGTTTTTAGGGTGTCTTTTGTACAAAAAAAAATTGTTTTTATCGCCATTTTTAAAAAATGTTGAAAATTTACCCAAAAAAATGTTATTCGAACATGAACACTTTTTGTTTTGAGCCTGTTTTTTCATGTTTTTTTTGGGTGTTTTTTGCTAGATTTCTCGTTTAATCGTTAATTTCCTTAACTATAATACTAAGGATGGATTAGTTAATGGCGTTGGACTCATTTTTAGATTCTATTCATGTAATAACAATAAATCTGACATTGTTTGGATAGAACTTTCAGACAAACATTGAGAGACAACAAAGACACAAGTTCCAAGAGATATACAAAATAAATATCTCAGCAACTTGGACAAAAATCTTCTGAATTGCAAAACCACTAGAAATGTATCATAACAAATGACAAATCACAATTCGAAAACAATTTCTAATACAATTAGCCTGTGCATGAAAAATACACCGAACGCAAGGATTGACATTGGATTGACTTGCATTTGACCTAGCTGGTGTGACAAAACATAGCCTAGTATATACTACACTATCTTGTGTTAAAACTATTGACTCATTATACTTGATTAAAAAATTGGCATGCAAAAAAATTCATGTGAAAAACTAGATATTAGATGAAATGACATGACTAGAATAACTACTACATGGGAACTAAAATTTGCCAAGAAAATATCTGACAATAAAAATGTTTTATCAATTGCAACTCTAAACAAATGTAGTCTACATGCACATCTTAGTGACGTCATCCATCACAAAGACTTAACGGAGAATATGATTCTTTGTTTTCAGGAAACTCATTTGCAGATTCCACCAACAAATAGACAATTGCAATTCAGCTTTGCAATAGCACATTTTACAGATGGCATCCTTACTTTTATAGACGGAAAAATAATGATCAATGCAACAAAGACATTTTGTAACAACAAAACTGAAGTTACACTAATTGGCATCTACTTTCAACAGGGAATTTGTTTAATCAACGTTTATGCAACACCATTTGAACAAGTATCTACAATAGTACAAATTATTAAAGAATAAAAATCACAAACTACACATACTAATTGTATTTTCTTAGTCATTAGTGATTTGAACATTGACATCCAACTAAAACAGCTTGTAGAAAAACTCTTGTACAAGACATGGAAATGTAAAACTTACAAGAAATAACAAGTATATTATCTCCATGATGAAAAACAATAATAGATCACATTTGGACAAATTCCTATCAAACAATGTGAAATCAATCTCACATAGGCATATTGGGCTGATTATAGCATAATATATTCTCTACTATAACTTTAATAAAAAAAATTCAGTACACTTTGCTAAATCTCCCATCTGAACATAGTCTACTTTTTTTGCATCTATCATTTTCTCAAATCAATCCAGGTATGTAACAACACATTTAATGGCATTATAGACATATTTACTATTGAATACACCTTATTTTGCTTTCAAATCTAATAGCTTCTAGTGGTTTTTAGTACAGATAAACAATATGAAAAGGCAACATCATGACGTTACAACTACATATACATGCTCTCAACCTGAAAAGAGGTATGTAAACATTCTTTATATCTATTTTTGTTACCTTTTTTAACAAAGAAAATATTCTAATTCACACCCACTAAATACTACTTTATAGGAAAAACACAAAGAAGATCCTCAAATAGAGGACAAACACAAATAATGCAATCCAATCACAATACAAGAGATCAAAAGCCTCAAAGTAGCAACAATATTTCATGGATATGTCCTAGTCACATAGAGAACTACACTTGATCGAGCACATGGAGTGGACTTGTTATGTGCCGACTTAGTTGATACAAAAGGGGACATTACAATTACATTAAATGTCCCACACAATATAATTACATGTGTTGAAGCCAAACTTGTCATCGACCAAGGAGTTTGTATCAAAGATTTTAGAATATCCACAAAAATAGCCTTTGATCATGGAGATTTCAATTGCATATTGGTTTTACATGATGCAATAACTTTAGAAACAATACGAAACATTTGCAAAGAATAAAAGTTCCTCCCAACTACAACAATTAGACAACTAAAAACTACGAGATTTGTATTTAGGGATAGTCGTCGTGCTTGTCACATGTGTGAAATAGACAGTTCTCCAATATCCATTGGATATCAAAGATGGTTAATCAGAAGAAGGAAAAGCAATGATATGTACAAACTCTATCATGCATACTTTTTCACATTTACTCAAACATATTTAAAGCAAATATGTTTAACACTAATGCATTTTCCAATTCAGGTTTATTTGTTCTCTACATTTCTTTCCTTCTTCCTCTCAATACAACAATTTGCCAGACAACAAACATTAATGGTGTTATTTCAAAATCTTGTTAAAGAAAAAGAAGAACAAAATAGATCATTGTGAGATTACAAATCAACCTTTATAACCATTTTCAACTCAAAGAGAGCGTTTTCCGATCTAAACAAACTGATTTCCTCAATAACAAAGGTAATTTCGAGTTCCACCAAATATAAATTCTATTAAATCATTTAATGTTATCATATCATTCTCAATTGCAATATCTAACACTTCAATTATATTGAAACATGAACCAGGTTGAAGGAATGTTAACATTGAAAAATATTCATGCAGATCCATTTGTTACAATTTGTAACACTTTTAGTTTCCCAGCCGAAAAATTTGGAACAGTTTCTGGTGATTAGCTGCATTGTTATACATGTAAACAATCAACAATATACCAATGTTTCCTCCAATTACAATGCATTATTCAAACAACAACAAATGTTCAATATGAGTGCATTCTAAAAAATAATTTGCTATTGTAGTTTTTTCCATCCTTGACAAACATGACATATGAAAAGTATCTAGAAGACACATCAAATATTACCTATAACCTTTAATGCTTCCATGTACAAGGCGGTTTAATACTAGATAATGCAAATGTCATTTTGCATACATAATGATGCAAAACTCCACTTTTATTTTATCCAAATCAACTCAGATACTAGTCCTTATCTTCAAATTCTGGATTGGCTTCTTAAGCCACTGTAAATGATATTGAGATACATGTCTACAATATTTTTTGTTACTTTTGAAATCAAAATTTCTTAACTATATTGTATTATGGAATTCAATCGAATTATTGGAAAAAGAATTCATATCTTATGTCTCCATTGTAAATTCACTTTATATGTTTTTATTATTGTACAAGTATTTGTAATCTTTATATCCTCAACTACTTCTAATCTCTTTCTCTCATGGTATGACCTTTTGTTCCTTCGTTAACTACTTACTTGAATGACTGGCTAGGAGACTAGCCTATAACAAAGACTCATAAGTTTCCCAATATAGTGCCTTATATCTGCTAAAAAACTTTCAAGTGTGTATTGGTTAAGAGTCAATGCCATTCCAAGAACGATGCTCAAACTACGAGTTCTAAAATGAAAGTGAAGCCTAGATATTTATGTACTTTGGAGAAAAATGGTGGCATAGCCTCATACAGAAGTCCCAATAACAATGTAGCCAAAATGATTCAATTTTGTGATTATTTTATGAAGGGAAGCTTTAAGAAGTAATGGATTACAAGGGAGGCCTTGAATTGATATGTTTGGGTTATCTTACAATTTTTGTACAAAACAATTATGCTACCTTAGTTCTCACTTTCATATAGTTTGATTAAATTGGAGAATTTTTGGTTGCTCAAGATATTATTTTTCATTTACCATCAATTTGGTCAAAATATAGTGATTTTTGAAATAATTCTGCATTTAGTGATGGATATGCATTTTTTGTTTTGTTTTGTTTAAATATGTGTAACCATTGTAGATTAATCCCAAGTCAATATTGTACATTATTAAATAAAGGGAAGCATTTCTCATCAAATGGATTGCCATATCACTGTTACAAAGCTTGCAATACCAAACACTACCGTCATATTATCCAGCCACGTGGCTATTGATGGAAGTGCCTTGTATCACGACGAAGGGGAGACAAAGAAAATTGATTTAAAGGTTTCCCTTGTGAAAATTGTCACAAATCTTGTGCCAAGAGATTCAAAGTAATTTCTAGATCACCATCCTATGGAGGAAATATTTATTGAAGTTCCACATGACTTAAACAAATTCAATGATATTGAACCATTCTTTCAGTTTTCACTTCGAAATGAAAAACCCTTTTCAAAACCAGCCAATGAGTACACACCATCAACCTGGGAGGAAATTAAATATTTAATTTGATAGTTCTTTTGGTTATTTCCTATTTATGCTCACTTAACTGAGTCTAAGTTTCATTAGTTTACCCCGTATTTCTACTTTTTCTTTTAAGGCTTTCGTTTTGACTGATTCTATTTATATTGTTGCTTAGATAGTGTGCATTTCTATTGCCTTGATGGAAATGGAGTTTGCTGCTTAATTGTTGCAAGTTCAATGAACGAAAAAAGTTTCCATCCTGAATGGATGAAAGTTGAGTGAGTGCTATGCAAATTTCTCTTCAGTTTCGTGTTTACCTTGTAATCTATCTCACGTTACAACTTCTCTTTCTCCAACCCAACATGCTATATAGTTAGAGGCACTTATTCATGGGTAAATTCTTTGCAATTGTGGATGCAATTTTTCTCTTCACAACTCTTCAATTATTTGTTTACCTTGTGATCTATCTCATGTTACAACTTCTCTTTCTCCATGCCAAAGTTCTATATAACTATAGGCACTTATTTATGGGTTACTGCTTTGCAATTTTGGATGCAATTTTCTAGTTTCCCAGAGTCCTTCAGTGGAAGAAACTGATCAAGCACATAAACATAATTTAGATAAAAAAACATTGGGTAACAGACACTTTGATATAGAGGAAACTAGAGCTACGGATACCAGGAGAGTTACTACCTTTACATCTGTCTATGCTTATGGTTGTGCTTCAACCTGTGAACCTTTACTTGCACTTTAATTGTTTTACCATTAGTCAATACAAATTGTTTGAATTCTGATGAACATGGGTGGAATCATGAAATGAATTGTACTGAATGTTCCATCATAATTCTATATGGTATATATAAGCATTTCATGATTTCATCCATTCCAAACAAACTATACAACCCAATGATAACATTTCTCATAAATGAATAATACCCACCCAATAAATTGCTCAAATTTCAAAACTAGGTCCAGAGTCTCAAGTTTGCCCCAACTCACATATGATAGAACTCATGAATATGAATCAAACTCTAAGTTATATGTGACATTGGACTCTTACGTTTCAGAATCATTTGTCTTCTTATGAAAGACACAAAGAAAAAAATACTTTCAGATTAATTAAACTAATTATTATGTTTAAAAGTTTTCGCGATGAAATTGCCCTTTTTCTTGTTCTACCTCCCTAGTCATTCTACTAATTAGCTTAACTTTGGATGCAATCATTAGTTCGTTTAAATTTTGGATGTGGACAATATTTTATAGGAACATCCTGAGCTTAGTAAAAGTGAGAGAAAAAATATATGTCGGCTTCTAGATTGCAATAAGTTATCGATTGAGGGTTGTTGCCTCCGTGGTTGGTAGTGAAGGTACTCTTATTGAGCAAGAAAGAGCTTCCATGTCTGGTGGTCTAGTAAATGAGTTACCGAATAAAATAAAAGCATTGTTGCTAAGTGATTCCTGAGTCAAGCACATTTGACAATGGATGGGATGTAGTGAACCATCATGTCAAGTCTTGAAAAGGACGAGATGGAATGACCTTGAATATGTGGTTAGCAGAGGCAGGCAATGAATTCCCTGACACCCTAAGCTTGAGCCCCATGTTTATAACACCCTCCACTAGTGTCTCACTATTCATCTAAGTGGGTAAGCCAATAAAAAATCAAGATCCCTAGTTAAGATATGCAACAACAAAAATACCATATTTGAAGGTCTAAAACAATGACATTTAAACATGGGTTTAATGAGTCATATTTGTAGCTAGTTATTCAAACTCAATGAAATAAATTAAAATTTGAATATTAGACGAATCAGGTCAAAGATTGAAAATCAAACCCTTGAAAAAACAATTGCATATTTAAGTTCTTTTATTTTTATATATTTCATTTGGTTTTAATTCCTTTCCCACCTAATCCCTCTACCCACCACAAAAAATAAAAACATACATATGGTAAGTATTTAATGTGGAACGAAACCATTGACTCCAAATAGTTATAAATTTGTAATCGAGGTTATAATGAGAGATGAGTGATCACATCATAGTATTGAGAAAGTTCCTTGTTGAATCTTCAATATGATGCATGGTGTACTTGATGATTACAAGTTATGTTGTGGGCCAATTTTTCATCGAGAAGAAATGAAGAAGATATTAATATCTAAGTTTTGGTTTCATAGGCATCATGTTTCAAGTTCATCTCTTTATTGTGGTTGTGGTAGGTTATTATAAACATTTAGTTTGTAGTGCATACCAATATATTGAAAATGTCTATATCGTTGGAAAGTTTAATTTATGCTTATAAAAAGAAATGTAGGGTGGTTATTGCAATTATTTTAACACTATTTTCATGCATATGTTAGACCAACAAAGCATGATGTACTTCACGTTTTGGACAATATATTTCATATATGACCTTGAAGCCATATAGAAAAATTTGGGGACATGATGGTGTGCTTATTTTGTAAATTTCACATCTTAGTGGTATAAAGGTTGTCGTTTAGTTAAAAAACAAGCGAAATGAAATGTTATGATAGGATTATGTGATTGTAGAATAGCTTGTGATTCTAAATGGCACGAAGATAATAGCCATAAGCTACGATGGGGCTCACAAGTCATGAATTGATATCAATAACAATAGAAACAATACCACATAAATGATGATGCCAACATCAATACCATTTGTGATGTTGGTATTGGAAATACATGACACCACTTAGTATTGTAAAGGCACAACAACTTTGTTAACACTAGAGTAAGCGATGATATTGTCACATCATGGGAATTACACGCGAAAACCAACTTTAGATTGACCCTAAAGTTGGATTGCAGTAAAGTTTCATTATATATAGTTGATTAATAAATTTCAACAAACAATTTTCATTGATTTTATTAATGATAATAAAATAATTTAACGTTGGCTACACTTTAGTTGATTTATGCACACATGTTGTAAAACAAAATGAAGGATGAGTAATTGGCTGGTCAATTTGATTTTATTTGAATGGATGATATAAAATTTATTAATAGACATATGTAAACTGGAAAAAAGTTCCAATGAGATGGTTTCTATTGGGGGTTTCATTGATTAGATATTGTATATGCTTACAGGGAAGTTTAACCATCTTGTAACAAAAGAGGCAGGGGTCAAACTATTGTGTTAACTAAAGACCACAAACATTTGAACACACTATAACTCATAGATAAACCTTATTTAAAGGTACTATGTAAGTTTTTCTAATTCTAGAATTGGTTAAGAGTGTTGTCTGTATTAAGTGTTGGTTTATACTCTTGGTTAAGTGATTTAGTGGTCACAACCAAGGATGTGATTGAGTGAAAAAGTAGAAGAGAGTAATAAGGAAAATTTTATGCCTTCCCAAAATTCCAAGAACGATAATTACGGAACTATGAACAAAAAATCACATAGGGAACTATGAACAAAAAATCACATAGGAGTTGAACGACAATTATGGAACTATGAACAAAAAAATCACATAGGAGTTGTATGGCCACCAATTATAATGATTCTATGGCCCACCAACCTCATTTTAAATAAACCAAGAGTTTCTTCTTTGTGAGGGTTGTTTAGTAAAAATATTGGCATTTGTGTAATTGATGTCACATGTGTAATATTTTATTTTCTATTTATTTTTTTACTTAAATGGGAAAAATAAATTCACTCCAAAGTATGTCACAAACAAAATATTGTTGTTTTTTTTATTTTTATTTTTTAAGTTTGTGGAATTCATAATGTAGATATAGTATTGGGTGATACTGACTTATCCATTAGAATACAAATCAATATGGTGCCAAAGAATTTTTCTTGTTTTCCTAAGGAATGAGCAGTGAAATCCTAAGCCAATTATCTTTTTCTAGATTAACCCATTATCATGACCCAATTCTACCTTAAATGGTATATTAACATGATATAGATAAGGGCGAAGTGTGTTATTGTAGGGTTTGGTTTGAGAAATCTCTAATAATAGTAGGAATGATGAAGTAAAGTCTTCAAGAGGTGAAAAAGAGAAGGTGAATAAGTCCAATATGGACAAGGAAAAAACATTTCATTAGAATGATGTCCCTCACACTTTGAAGAGATCATTCAAAGTTGAAGCTAATGTGGAGATTAGGACTTTTGACAACTACATGAGCCTTGATAGAAAAACAATTGGTTGAGACAACTAGAGGTTTATTTCAATTGTTATAGGTTTAAAAATTCTAAGATATTTATTTTTCATGGTTATATATGGAGGGTCCGTTGGGTGATTTAATTATGAGTTAAATACTTGTCATTAATTGTCAATTCGGGGTTCATAAACTAATGAAGTATACATGTACTATATGTATTAGGTGGTTATTTATCAGAATAGATTATTCTAATGCAATTCAAACAAATTACAAAGAAAATTATATCAATCCAATCCAATCCTAATCCAAACCAAACATAAAGAAATTGAAATCACACTTGCATAAAACGAAAACACACTTGCTGAAAATAAATGAAACAACATAGCTACACTATGTTACTAATATGTACAAAGGTGTCCAAACTATAGTTGATGGGGGGCCTCCATTCCTCAACAAGCACACCGAACAACTATTACATCTTGGAGATCAAAGCAATAGTATGTATTTCATGAAATGAAGTTACAATATATTACAAGAATTCTCTATCCTCATGTTGATGCCTCGAAAATCGCTGCAACAACATTGCGGGATAACCACCCGGTCCGGACCTTAGTACAACTCCTTTTCCGTTTGGGATGGTGGCTTCGACTGGATATAACGGGACCAGTTTCCCGATAATGAATATAAGGGATGGATGAGTGATGAATAGTTTGCTTTAATGATAGGCAACTAGCTTATTCTATTGACAAAAATAAGAAAACTAATACTAATCCCGGGAATAACTTATTCATTTGGAATGCAGCGTTTAATAATCCTTACCTATCTAACAGGCATATAGATGACTCTGTAAAATAAACAAAGATATTCAATCATTTAAAGATTACTTCATATGAATAGTCAAAACGAAGCGATTAACACAAATTACTGCATTCACTATTTATATCATCGATATATATATATACGATTGAAAGAAAAGCATGCTATAAACAACCAATAGTGGGATGCATAAAGGATGTTGTTAAAACGCATATATATATATATATAAGCGATAATAGCAAGAGCGATTAAATAAAAATTCATATAACAGGAATGAGTACAGACGCAGATAATAGTACCATGTGAGTTGCTAATAAATCCCAAATACCAATCGCTATTCAAAATCCTTCCTTCAACGCAGAAATGCTTTTAAACAAAGACAGTAGTGCACATTTGTATAAAAACCTTCCTCAATAAAATCAGAATAATTGGTCCAGTTTCATAAAAGAATATCCCTGAAGTACAATAGTGCAACTTCAGGGTTTAAGTCATATACAAAACTTTACGACCCTTTCTAAATGCACGAAAGGGTCTATAAATACTACTAAGCTAAAAAAATCTATGAAACAAAATCCTACTAAATTGGCATCAATAAATGCTATCTATCTCCTTGGGGCGATCTGGCAGTCGGTGATGTGAATCATGACTCAGGCTGCTTGCCTTTAAACCTGAGCTGGCTTATCGCAAGCATTGGCTCCACTTCGGGTGGTCCGTTGAGGTGCAAGCTGAGTTGGGCAGCAAAGGTGGCATCCTGAATATCGGGTATGATATACCCGATAGCATCTGTTAGGCATTTTAAGGCGGCTCTCTGGCTGTGCGGCTTCGCTAAGAAGAACCAATAGGCATCCCATGTTAAACTGTTGATTCCCGCGATTAACCTTCCATTTTTCTCCAGCTCTGGGTAGCATGAAGGCTCCAACATCTTTGTCGTTGTTAATTGGCCTGGAGTACATTGGGAAATCATGTTAGACAAATAAAGAGTATTATTTACTAATTCAACCAAATTACTAGTGGTTGCCTTGCATCTTAAAGTCACTCTTTCTGTCTTCATTAACTGTGATTGCCATTCTGTGAATAATATTTTCTTGTGTGATTCCAGAATTCTTGGTAGGTTAGTTGCCTGGCCCTGATCGGAATCTTGCCATTCCAGAAAATTTGTCAATGTTTCTTCGGCCTGATCCAAATTTGTCCTTGCCTTTTCTACTTTTTCGCTTATGGATGCCACTAAGTCGCACAATGGCTCTGCCTAGGTGATTTGCTGACATAGGAGCTTCATTTGATTTATCAATGCTTTATTTAATTGAAGC
>APFE031392484.1:7414-22502 GCA_000404065.3 Pinus taeda | reverse complement strand
TATAACAGGAATGAGTACAGACGCAGATAATAGTACCATGTGAGCTGCTAATCAATCCCAAATATCAATCGCTATTCAGAATTCTTCCTTCAACACAGAAATTCTTTTAAACAAAGACAGTAGTGCACATTTGTATAAAAACCTTCGTCATCAAAATCAGAATAATTGGTCCAGTTTCATAAAAGAATACCCCTAAAGTACAATAGTGCAACTTCAGGGTTTAAGTCATATACAAAACTTTATGACCCTTTCTAAATGCATTGAAGGGTCTATAAATACTACTAAGCTAAAAAAATCTATGAAACAAAATCCTACTAAATTGGCATCAATAAATGCTATCTATCTCCTTGGGGCGATCTGGCAGTCGACGATGTGAATCATGACTCAGGCTGCTTGCCTTTAAACCTGAGCTGGCTTATCACAAGCATTGGCTCCACTTCGCGTGGTTTGTTGAGGCGCAAGCTGAGTTGGGCAGCAAAGGTGGCATCCTAAATATCGGGTATGATATACCCAATAGTATCTGTGAGGCATTTTAAGGCGGCTCTCTGGCTGTGCGGCTTCACTAAGAAGAACCAATAGGAATCCCATGTTAAACTGTTGATTCCCGTGATTAACCTTCCATTTTTGTCCAGCTCTGGGTAGCATGAATGCTCCAACATCTTTGTCGCTGTTAATTGGCCTGGAGTACATTGGGAAATCATGTTAGACAAATAAAGAGTATTATTTACTAATTCAACCAAATTACTAGTGGTTGCCTTGCATCTTAAAGTCGCTCTTTCTGCCTTCATTAACTGTGATTGCCATTCTGTGAATAATATTTCCTTGTGTGATTTTAGAATTCTTGGTAGGTTAGTTGCCTGGCCCTGATCGGAACCTTGCCATTCCAGAAAATTTGTCAATGTTTCTTCGGCCTGATCCAAATCTGTCCTTGCCTTTTCTACTTTTTCGCTTATGGATGCTACTAAGTCACACAATGGCTCTGCCTGGGTAATTTGCTGACATAGGAGCTTAATTTAATTTATCAATGCTTTATTTAATTGAGGCGCCTCTGCTTTGAACTCATCTACCTGAGGGAGCCTTTTCATTTGCTCAATTTGAGTTGATAATTGAGCGATTTGCTCATCTTTGGATTTTATCATTCCCTCAGTTGATATTTTTAATTGCTTTAATGCTGTCAATAGCTCCTTTTGCTTTTGGATTGCGCTCTCATCAATCCTTTGTTTCTCCTCCTGTAATTGCTTAGTCAGCTGATAATTATTTTGCTACTGTACTAGCAATTCCTGCTTTGCTTGCTCTGCCTTCTGCTGTGCTTCTGATAATTGAGCCTGTAGCGAAAAGATGTCTTGATATTTCACCTTTAATTGACTACTCACCTCCGATGCTTTATCTATGGTTGCCGCCGAATATGCTCCAGCGTATTGCGATAGCTTTGTCAAGTCATCGGAGGGATCAAATTCTTCCTTCCACACAACATTGCCCGTTACTATTAATTCAGGGAATAAAGAAGGTTGATCAACCCTTCTTCTCTTCCTCTGTCGCTTTACAATAGCTTTATGCTTAGGGCTGTAGAATACATCCAAGGGAGGAATCTCTTCTATTTGCAAAATGATTTCGCCCGATGGATCCTTAGGAATTATTTCTGTCTCCTTTGATTTGGGTGGGTCGTTGGTTTCGCCCGAAACCTGTTTTGATGTCGCTTCCTGTGTGTCGCCCTCTTTTGAAACCTCATCATCTTTAGAGCATTCTAGGTTGCCGATGATTGAGTTGAATTGCTGCCATTGCTGGAGCAAATTCAGATCAATTTGTGTATCATCATTAACTTTCGAACTGCTATCTTCTTGAGTTTTCGCCTGGGTTTCTTCCTGTCGCTGCACATTTGCCTGGGTTTATTCCTGCCTCTAGTTATGCACTTCCTCCTATTGCTTTGATGTAGTAGGAGGTTGCTTATTATTTTGCTGCTCAGGCTCACTTGATTTTGTCGTTGTTGGAGTAGTCGCTAACAGGTCTAGAGGCAAAGTTTGCAACCTCTCTTCTCTAATTCTGTTAAATTCAGCTAGCCCCTCATCGTTGTATTCATTTATGGCGAGCGATTTAACTTGATATAGCAACTTGGCTGATGCAAACAAATCCTCAAATCTGTCTTCTTTGTGCTCGAACTTGGCCAATTGGGCCTGGTCGAGCGCATTGTAGGAGATTTTCCTTGGATCGTATTGCCTGCTTGGAAGATTTGCTAGATTCAACGAATTTATCTTCCCAGCTTCCTTCTCTACATGTTTTATATCATGTAGAGTGTAAATACCAATTCGCAGGGGAAAGGAGGGCCATACGTGCTTCTTTGCTTTTTTCAGGGTCTGAGTAACCCCATCGGCATTGATCTGATAGGCTACTTCCCTGGCAAGTAACTTATCAGGGATGTATAGAGGAAGTACATGGGGCTTGGCTTGACTGCAAAAAAATTCTAATATAGGTGAACTTTTCTTCTCCAAACCAACTTGCCACAGTAGTTAAATCCACCCCTGCTTGTTCAAAAATCTTCGGGGCAGGCTTATCGAAAATGGAATAATGAATAGGCAACAAGAAACCGTTGCAGATTTGATACAAGTGGTGTTTGTAGTTGGTCTTCCACAACTTTCGATGATATATGTGGATGGGTGTGGGGTCTTGCGACGTCCACCTCCATCCGAGCACAGGAAATTCAGAATTAAATCATAAAACGTCTAATACATAGGCACTGTAGTAAAATGGCGGAATGAACCTCTCAATGATGCGAGAATTAAATCTGAAATTAAGAATGGCAGTGGCTAACTTATCGGATAATATATCCACCCAATCAATTATCTTGCAACTACATGCCACCTCCATTAGAGGGACCATTTCTATGGTAAAATTGGTGGAATCATGTAATCCCCATAGTCTGCACATCATAATCCCAGCATAGCAGTAAGGAGAACATAGAGAATCGACTGAGTACTTACCCGAGGATTCGTGCTTGTGCTTTGCTGGATTTTGTCTCCAGCCTCGAATTGGTTCGGACTCGGTCTCATTTTCTGCTCGGAACTTCTTTAGGAATGACGTGTTATACTTTTTCTCCTTCGCCGACAAATGATACATTTGCCTTAGGTCTTCGGCTCGAAAAGAACCGAAAATCCTCCCATCTATAGTGCTGAAAGTTCTATTGGTAATTGGGATCTCTTGAATCGCCCACCTTACCACATCCGTATATGGGAGAATTTGCTCCCGGGCCGCTATTCTATGAAGAAAGGAATTGGCCAAGTCTTTTAGAGTAGCCTCAGATTTGCTAGTGATGTCGCATGAGACTTGTATTCCCGTCACCCTCGGCTCTTCGGCTTCAATCAAGTTATATGTTCCTTGCCAAGTAGCTCTGGTAAGTCCTAGGCACGTAGTGTTCGATATAAGCCCTTTCTTTTTACTGCCTGGATCAACGACGGGTTGCCCTGCGACCGGTGAAGCGGAAGGAATTGTGGTCTTTTTGGACTTCTTTCCCATTCCACTCAAATCTGTCTCTGCAGGAGAATTCTGCACAGAGAGAACGATAGGCGTAATATAGGAAATAATAACATGAATCGAATAGACTAAGATATATATATATCTTGATAAATTCATGGTGATCGATTTAAGATGGCTTCGAATCAAATCTGTGAATAGATCGCAAGCTTGCTATTTTCATTAAATGGCTGTTAAGGCCTATCAATCTCATTAATACCAGTCATTTCGGTTAATGGCCGAATGATTTATTTGAAGCATGCATTGGGCGATTCGGCGGTTGAGCGGCTTTTTGAAAGATAGCGCCTTAATTACGAATAAGTCGTATTAAACTGCCTTTATGGTTTTACTTTGAAAACTGTGCTTTTAACCTTTTCGCAATCAGCGTCGGGAAAATCATAAGTCATTTTTTTGGTTCCATTTGGAATCCCCGATCACCGATAGCGATATCGCATCACATCGAGAGTAGCGAGTGGGGCGGTTTAAGAATGTGTGCATGGTCAACTGCCGATTGCCGATAGCGATATCGCATCGCATCGGGGCAAGAGGGAGCTTATTTGCATTTAGCCATTATCGCCGATTTCCGATTGCCGATATCGCATTGCATCGGAGCAAGGGGGCCTTAATTGTGTTACTTTATTTATTGCCGATACCCGATGGCAATTTCGCATCGGAGCAAATCAACATGTCCTTAAGTTGTGTTCCCTTTGTCATTGCGATATGCGATCTTGCAATCACTTTATCGCAATGACAAAAGATTAATCGTTTTATGTTAAGGTTTTTTGATTGGTTTTATTGAAGAGGCCTTTTGGTAATGTTTTCTTTTATTTCTTCGGGCCTTTTAGAATAGAACTTAAATTGATACCAATTAAAAACAAAAATTAAAAAGGGACCCATTTCATATTATGGTTTTTGGAATAATAATGATATGAAATGGGGGGTTGTTGTAGGGCACAACACCTCACTTTACAAATTACATCTTGGAACTTGGAACGTGGAACCTCCAAACTAGAAACCTCTAACCAAAAACTTCTAACCAACAACTAGCAACTAGCAACCCTTTGTATGAAGGACACACTCCTATTTATACAAAAAATGAAGATAGCTATTCAATAAATGTAGATCCTTAAACCTCTCCTAAATCCACCTTTATCTCTTGTGGTTAGAATGAATCACCTAAAAATATATGATACAAATCCTCTCAAAATTCTCTCTTAATTTTGATAAGATACAAATAACAAAACCTCCATCATTCTTCTCCTTTGAATGTGCTTTGTTAATGATCCACATATTCTACAATTATTCCACAAATCTTCATAAGTTGGAATTTGAAATTCGAATTCATGGTTGGGTGGCCAAATAGGACCTTCTAGAATCTCCAAGTAGTCCTACAATATCACAAATCTCACAATAATTTTAGATATATATTAAAACATGTTAATTTCCTAATATTTAATCATAAATTCTCTTAAAATACCTAAAATAAATGAATTGGAAAATAATAATGATAAACCCATATAATCATGAAAATTGTTACTTGATGCAAGGTCATGGGACTATAGAGTTATGAAATGAGGGTAAAATGATGGAAATGTGGGTAAAAGTGGATGACATTTTGGAGACCCAACATACCACCCAACTGAAGATGTTGCATGTTGTTGGTACACTAAATTGTTTCATTTTTAACCCCTTTTTCACTTCAAAATCATAACCTTAGACCTCTGTTTTAACCTTGCAACCCCCTTATTCCTACACTATTCCAAGGATTGTGCCTTTTCCTACACTAGCTTTATATTTCATATTTAAGGGTTACGAATGTGATTAATTAGTTGTTTTTATAGATTTTATACCTTTAATATTCTTTGCAAGTAATATTTTATTTCCTAAAGTATTTGGTAAGAAACACATTGATCATTTCATTAGCATGGTCGAGTGCAGGTAGGATTCCTGCACTTCTAGCGAATCTTGAGCTTCCGTGACAACTCACTACCTAACGCAGACATCTCGTTCAGGATCAGTAATCTCGAGTTGGGCTTAGAGTGGAGATAAGTCAGGGATATGATGAAGATTAGGTTGCCAACTGAATGCTCAAGTTTAGCGTTCTATTATAGTCGAAAGTCTTAGTATGTACTATTGCTATTATTTTGTTACAGTCGAAAGGATTAGATTGTAATGCTGGATGTAATTTGGTTACAGCCGCAGGCGTAAAAGTATGTATATAATATAGGATTCAGTTAGAAAATGGTAGCTAGTGATAATTACAGCAATGATATTATAATTTTGGTCTATTATAATTTTGCTGGTATCACCCTCGTTTTGGGTTGGATTAAAACTCACTATGTACATTTGTTGATTATTTATAGAAAGGGACTATCCCATGTTATTTCAATATTGTGTTGTAATTTTGTGTTGATGCGTCATTGAGCGCTGAATTTCCAAGTTTCGTAAATAGGGAAACGAGCTTGTTGGCTAGGGTCTAGCCAACCCAACTCATTCTTCCTCGCATTCATCTTACTCATTAAATCTGTGTTGAATTTGTTTAATGCAAGGTGTGAATTAAATAGACATTTTCATTCTTCCACAAAGTCCATGCTCGGTTTCATTTATAATCACTGTTTCTCAGATTTGTGGTGTGCATGCTTTACTAAGTTTTATTTTATCCCTTGTGATTTTTTTTCTTCAAATATTAGCATTGTTTCTTCTTGGATCGTGCAAGCATGTTATTCTTGCACTAGTGCATTTACTATTTCACAAATTGATTCCTTTGGTTCATTACAATAAGAATATTTTTTTCTTTTCTTCCATATGAGCTTTGATGCATTTTTGGAAGTGTGTGATCATCATTCTGAAGTATTCTTGATATCTTGAATTAGATATGCTATGGTAATTAGAGAATGAATGTTGTTATAACACATTAACCTGTACCTCCACTTCATATTTTTCAAGGAAGGATCTAACTTCATATTTAATTATTTCAAAGAGAATCTTTCTGAGTTAAGAAGGTTACGAATGAAAATCAGATTTGTGTGAATAACTATTACAGGGATGAAGTTTGCTATCACAATTAGATGATTTCTTTATTTTCATAAAGGGGTTCCTTGATTGAAGAAAAGTGTGCTCTGGTTCTAGAAATTAATTTTTATTTTTAAGTTGAGACTGGTTGAAGCATCTTTTGTTTGTGGAAGTTATTTTGAAGTTATGTTCACCTTTGTAAACTCTTTCTCTAAGTTAACACATTCTTTATTCTCTTATAAGAGGAATTTGAAAACTTGGTGCAGGAATCGATATCCTGATACAGGAACAGAGTGCTCTATTCCTGAGGCTTAGAGCCCATGCATGAGGACATACATCTTTAGTACAGGTGTAAAATATACTTCCAACATCTAAACTTTGTTCTGGTACTAGTGCAAGCATATTGAAGGAGTACAGGAATAACAACTTAGTGTAGGGAGAAAGATCTATAAAGAAGTTCGACATCTTCAAGGGTCCAATTATTAACCTGACATATAACTATACTGAAGGTAAACATAGATTTACATTTCCATTAATTAGGATTTCTTACAAGCGTTTGAGAGTTCCTTTCATTTATTTTTCTACAAAAGTACTTTCTTTCACATTCCAACAGTAGAATTTCTTTGGTGTAAATTGCGGGGTGATCTTTTCTTTTCGATTTTGCAAGATTCTAATTAAGGAAGTAGGAATAGAGTTACGAAAAATTCATATCATTTCTGGAATTTCCTGTGCTTCGCCTGTAAGTTTATGAAATGCCTGGGTTGACAATTAGGTGTTGAAGGAGTCTGCCTAATTGCAATTCATGTACCCAAAATTTTTTGCGTTGTTGTTGGGGAGGCGATTTGAAATTGGTAAGAACTTTCCATTTTTTGAAATTGGGGTAAGTCTGCTATTATCTTTTTCTACAGTGAGCTTCTATTGTTTTAAGGATTTTGCAAGTGCTGATTTTTTATTCATTGCAAGAATTAACAGATTCTTTTTCTTTACAAGCATTTGAATTTTGTTTTTTGTATTTGATTTTTAAAATGAATGCCTAATAAAGGTAGGGGTTTGAATTCCAATAAGGACAGACGAAATACTGAAAAATATGAAAACTCTTCTCATATTGGACCTTCTTTTGTAGGTAGAAAGTCCAAACAGACAGACTCATCACGCCGGAACAGTCCACTTGGATTCTAGAAACAGTGATTCAGGTGTGACACAACTCGAAAAGGGGAAGAATGAGGCTAACTATGATTGGAAAGTCCAATTCAGTAATATTCAACCTTCATCTTCTAGAAGTGGTCATATTAGAGGCACAACAATGGTTGATCATGAAGACCATGCAGAGGGGACTAGAAAGAATCAAGTAAATGAAGAGCAGTCCACTTTTGGATTTCCAATAGTGAACTCAGAAGTGAATGTGCAAATGAAAAATATTTCACCTTCATCTATTCCACACTTTCATGGTAAGGTGCACGAAGACCCAGATTCATTTCTTTTTGAGTTTGATATATGATGGGCCTCTAAATTAGACATAAATTAAGACCCATGCCTCTAAATTAAACATAAATTAAGGCCTATGACCATCCTTCAACACATTAAGCCTCTCTTTTTGCATTAGATAATTTATTTTTAACTTTAATATATTCATTAGGAAGGTTTATGAATAATTTCATAATTGTGCCTAATATTATTTATTTTGTGGAATATTATGATAATATTAGGTAGATTATGAAGACTTGGAGGAGGAGATAATTTAGGGACTTACTCCCTACTACAGGAGGATCAATATTAAATAATAAATCAACAAGATATTATGGAATTATGGCACAGATTGTGGAACTCCAATGATTAAGAAAATCTAGGAATGTGTTCTCTGCCATTTAATGCAGATTCCTAGTATTGGGAACAAGATCCACTAATCAAGGGATTTTGGTGGGGAAAGCTTCCTCCATTCATGGGGAATTATTCCTAATAATTTTTTATAAGTACCTATTCAAATTTTCCTCTAGGGGAGATTTTCGTTAGTGTTCTTGTGGAGAGAACTTGTATTTCTGCAGCTCCATTGTATTTTCTTGCAGGGATGTAATTGTATTGCTGAAAATAATGAAGATTGGTGTCATGTTCAACTTCTAAATCTTGTTTTCCTCCATAGGTATCTGATTTTCCTTGGGCTTTTCCATCCCAAGAGCCTCAAATCCTTTTTGTATCATTTTCTTTCATTCTTTTCAATTCTTATTCACATGCATCTCTTGTTTTTTTTTTCTTTCCATTTCTACATTTAGTATTAATGATTTCTTGTTGCAGGATTGGGTTAAATGGTTGATGTAAGTTCTTTTGCAGGGTCACAAGCATCAATTAATCCTTGGAAAATATTTGGAAGGTCATAGTAATCATTGAGATACTTGGATTAGTCCTCTTATTCCCAAATCTAGATTTTTGGAGCTTCTTTGTGGCAACTAGCAATAAATTTCTGCTATTTTTAAGAGCATTCTAACTAGCTTCAATTGAGTTGGTTCCACTTTAATTAGATAAAAAAATGAAAAAATAAATAAATAAATTAGTTCCTAACAAAAATCACCCCATTGAATTTTCACTTGATTAGGTTAGGCAATTTATAGATTTACTAGCTCACTAGTTCTCGATTTTGTAGATTTTCGACTAGTAATTTTGTGTTATTTTTTAGCATGGGTTAACATAGGTCTTTTTGAGTGATTCCACTTAGCATGGGGACCTAAGACATCCTAGTAAGCAAAAAATTTATCCCATCCAATTTGGATTTGATTTTCTTGGTCATTCAATGAATTATAATATCATATAGTAAATATGTAACATCCTGTAGCAAAATAGGGGACCCTGTAGGAGAACTAGGGGATCCTATAGGAGAACTAGTACATACTATAGGAAATCCTCTATTGAACTATTTTGAGCCCAAATTGAGAAAAATCATAATTGAAGTTGGGATTAGGCCTCTCCTTGACCTCCATGCCATCAAGACCATTCTAACTCTCTTCCTCCATACCTGTCTCCCCTGTTGAAGAACAAGTGAGGATTATCATTAGCATTTATAAAACAAAAAAGATTATAAAAATGAGTTCTTTTATATTTACACATGCACATAGTAGTTAGTACTCTATAGATCATATTTTATGCTTAGATTAGTTAAAACATAACATGTGACAAATAGGGTTAAAATATGGTTCTTCTGCAAGAAAAGCATGTTAATAAGTAGATAGAGGATTTCATGTTACTTTACAAGGATTTTGAAATTCAGTCTTTCATTCCTACAAATAGGAAACATTTCTTTTCTCTCATGACAACAAAGGAAGGACACATTTTATATTGCACATATAGTGTCGATACCTCTTAAGTTTGTATAAACCTCGGGTTGATAATTAAAGTCGGTAGCCTTGGGAGTTGCAACATTCTCGCTGCAATACCGAGGCTCATTAATATATTATGTCGGAGTTATGATTATTCTTCTGATGTCAAGAAATTAAAGTTGTTTCCTACAACTCTCAAGGATTCAGCCTTGTGCTGGTTCATGGGATGAGCAGGAAACACTGTAAGTTCTTGGGACCAAATGAATAGAGTATTTTTGAATAAATATCAGGAATATTGTAAAACTAGAGAAATGCAGGATGAGATCTTCACCATTGTATAAGGTGATGATGAGACTTTGGAGGATTACTTATATACATTTTTGTATATATTCCAAAGGTCCAAACACAAATCTGATTTAAGTTCTATTCGAACCTTGCTCCTATAAGGACTTATTGAGGATTCTAGACATAATTTGAATTTGTTAGGACAAAGAAACATTGTTGAGAAAACTTTTGAACAAATTTGTGACTTGTTAGGAAGTTCACTTGAAATCAATCTAGATCCAGCAGAGGAGGTCAAAACAAAACTAAGAAACTAGGATCTACATATGCTATGATCATTGGCTTGGAGAATAAAATGGAAAACATAAAAGTTGAAATAATGAATATTGTTAGCAAACAAATAGACTCTTTGAAATTCCAGCAAAAACTAGAAAAAGAACAAGAGTCATTGTATATTTTTTGTCCAAAATGTATAAAAAAACATCCTTTAAGAGAGTGTCTTGCTGATATAAAAATTTCTAATAAATGTGTGATCTATGCAGAGAACCATGCCACCAAGGAATACCCCTCCATATTTGGATTAAAAGTTGTACTTGAAGGAGAGCATTCTAAACCTGAGCTGTTACATGCCATGGGAGCACGAAGGAAGTGGCCACAGGTAAGTGCAGGTATGGTTCCTGCACCACATTTTTATGGTTATAATGCACCTCCATATTCCTATTATAATAATAATAATCACTCTCAACGTTGGCAGCATAGAAACCATTTTCATCGTGGACAACCCTTTCAACCTTGGCAACAAGGTTGGAGAGGGAAAAACCATTCATATCATTCCTATCCTACTTAGATGCCATCATATCCTCCTTCATATGCACCACATCATATGTCACAACCATATTTTCCCTCTCTACCACAACAAAGTCAATCATTGCCACCATTGCCTTTTCCACCACCATTTAAACCACCTCAACTACCTTCTCAACTGGTACCAAATCCTAATAATAAGGCAGTACAACTAATTCATTCGGTTGGATTGTCCCCTCTTCTTACCTATTGAACCCTACCGGTTGGGATAAATGAGCTTCAATTGAAATCGGGAAGGGTAGTTAAACTAGAAAAACAAAAAAATCCACAGTGATCATTGAGGAAAAAAATGAGGAGGCAACTCCTGATCATTCGAAATACAATATCACCATTCAACCTATTCCCTTACCTTTAGATTCACCATCTTCTTTAAACTAGCCTCCCTATCTAGAGTGGTTGTCCATGGAGAAGAGTGACCTCGAGTCCACTCTGGCTTCTAAATTAAGGAATCTTTGTATAAAGGTCCCTTTACTTTAGGCTATAAGCGAAATTCGCATATGTACAAAGATCATTAGGGAGTTATGCCTTAAAAATCCAGGGAGGAAGAGGTAGAACCTCAGACCATTCAGTTTGTTGGTAGAGCAGCTGAGTTGATGACAAGATGCGTATCAATGGAGAAATACACAGATCCTGGAAACCCAGTTGTTTATGTCTACATAGGTGATATCCTTGTATCTAATGTATTAATAGACCCGGGGGAGGCTATCAATGTTATAACCAAGCAAACCATGGAACAACTTGGGTTGGTGCATATTCGTCCTACACCCATTGTGCTTGAACTTGCAGATAGATATAAAATCAAGCCCGATGGAGTATTGGACAATGTGGTTGTCTCTATAGATACATGGGAATACCCTGTTGATTTCATTGTGCTTTAGCCAAAGAATCCAGTGGGAGGACATCCTTTGGTTCTAGAACAACCACGGTTTGCCACGACCAATGCTTATATTGGATGTCACTCCAGTGATATGTGCATTTCACATGGAGAATCTAGGAAAAAGGTCACCTTATATCCACATGCTAGACCTATTTGGGAACTCAAGGGAACTTTATGGTTAGATTATGAAAGTACTGATGAGGAGACCCAGCCCATCTCTTCGATTCAACATCATATCGAATCCACCTAGGATGGTGAATTGCGAGATTTCTTGAACAATCTAGACACTATGCCTAGTTTTGACACACTTCATCAGATCTTTAGTCTGGATTGTCAAGAAAATTCTGATTCCCAACCTTCCTTATCCCATACTGTGGCATCATCTTCCTGTACCCTTGATCCGGAGACCACTCTTCTTGAAATTAGTCCATGCAAATATTTACACATTAGCTTAGACCTAGATTCATCTTAGTAAGAGCAGCTTGTTACCTTGTTGCAAAATCACTTGGATGCATTCACTTGGAGTTATGAAGACATGAAAGGCATTCCTCCCGAGACTTGTACTCATCATATCTATATTCAGGAGGGATCCTGACTTGTCCAACAACCCAGAGACACATGAATACTGTGCTAAGAGATAGTGTTAAAGAGGAATTATAAAAAATCTTAGCTGTTAATTTCATCTATCCAAATTCTGACAGTCAATGGGTCTCTCCATTAGTGATAGTCCCTAAGAAAGATGGGAGATGGTGTATTTGCATTGACTATTGAGAATTAAACAAAGCCACTCTCAAGGATTACTTTCCCCTTCCTTTCATCGATCAGGTGCTAGATACCCTTACTAGTAAAGAGTACTTTTCATTTTTAGATGGCTTTAGTGGGTATAATCAAATCTAGATCACACCCTTAGATCAAGTCAAAACTACCTTTACATGCCCTTGGGGTACATTTTCTTATCAAGTGCTTCCTTTCAGATTGTGTAATGCACTTGCCACCTTTCAAAGGGTTGTGCTAGCTATTTTTGCTGATCTTGAATGTGTTGAGATTTATATGGATGGTTTTTCTATGTTTGGTAACTCATTTGATGAAGCTATTAAAAATCTAGAAAAAATTCTTTTACATTGTCAAGAGGCTAATCTTGCTTTGAGTGCTAAAAAATGTAGATTAATGTCCAAAGTAGGAATGGTTCTTGGTCATTTGGTTTCTGACAAAGGTATCCAGGTAGACCCAGCTAAAGCTAAAGTCATTAATCGTTTGCTTGCACCAAAAACCCAAAGGGAAGTGAGAGGTTTCCTACGACATGCTGGTTATTACTGGAGATTCATTGAAAACTCTACCAATATTTCTACCCCCCTTTTTCAATTATTAGCTAAGGATAGTGAATTCACCTTGTCCACAGCTTGCCAACAATCGTTTGAAACATTGAAGGAAAAATTAGTACAGTCACTAGTTTTGAGAGGACCGCACTAGTCCCTACCATTTCATATTTCCTCTGATGCCTTAGAGACTGCCATTGGTGCAGCTTTAGGACAATAGGAGAATAAACAATCTTATGTTATTTACTACATTAGTAAAAATTTCTCACCTTCCAAATTTAACTATACAATGATTGAGAAATAATTTTTAGCCATTATTTTGCTATTAATAAATTCAGACATTACATTACCTGATATGAATTTTATGTGCATACTAATCATTCTATTATAAGATATCTAACGAATAAACTTTTAACTAGTGATAGAGTGATTGGATGGTCTTTTCTATTACAGGAATTCAATGTTACAATTATTGATAGATCAGGAAAGTCTAATGTTGTAGCTCATTATCTTTCTAGATTAAATAATACTGGTGAAGTAGTTCCTGTTGATGATGATTTCCTCGTCGAACATCATTTTTCTATGTGAGCAAAATCCCCATGGTTTTCTAACATAGCTAACTATTTAGTCACCGGAAAAACGCCACCTCACTTATCTACTCGTGAAAAGCAGAATATTATTCAGAAAAGTGCTTCATATTCTTGGATACAAGGAGAATTATTTTACACTAGACCATATTTTGTTATTCGTAGATGTGTGAGAGAGGAAGAAATGTTTGATATATTGAAATATTCCCATGATGAAGCTTGTAGTGGCCACTTCGCTGATAAATGAACTACATATAAAATTTTACGCACTGGCTATTTTTGTCCTTCTTTGTTTAAAGATGCCAAGCAATATGATAGGCATTGTGATAGTTGTCAATGGATGAGTCAACCTGTTCAAGCCAATGAAATTCCTTTATGTCCTCAAGTCATGATTGAGCCCTTTGAAAAATGGGCTATTGATATCGTAGGACCTATAAACCCCACATCTCTAAATAAAAAGCATATCTTGGTTTCTACTGATTTTGTTACTAAATGGGTAGAGGCTAAATTTGTTTCTTTTTCCACTGAAAAAGTTGTTGTTGATTTTATGTTCAATGAAATTTTTACTAGATTTGGTGTTCCTAGAGAATTTTTTTCTATCTTGGTACTGGAAGTCATGAATCAGTACAAGATTCGGCACAGGAAATCTACACTATACCGCCCACAAGCAAATAACAAGGTGGAATCTACAAGCAAGGTGATCGAATCCATCCTCACCAAAACAGTGAACTTGCACAGGAAGGATTGGGCTAGTCGATTTCCTGAAGCCTTATGGGCTTATTGAACCACTTGGAGGAACAACATGTGGCATACACCATATGAGATGGTGTACGGAAAACAAGTCATTTTGCTGATTGAATTTGAGATAAAGACTTTCAAAACTGCAGTTCAGTTGGGTCTAGATCTGTTGGAAGCATAGCAGTAACGTCTATTACAGTTAAACGAGTTGGATGAATTCCAAAGGGATGTTGTTCAACTGAATATTTTGGTGCAGCAACAACACAAGAAGTGGCATGACAAGTTTATCAGAACAAAACAGTTCCAACTAGGTGATTGGGTACTTCTCTATGACTCTAGATTTAAGCATTTTAAAGGGAAGTTCCATACTCCTTGGATGGGACCGTATGAGGTAATTCAAGTTTTAGGCAATGGGGTTGTACAAGTCAAAACTATCGATGGGAAAAATTCAGTTTTCCTTGTGAATGGGCATAAGCTTAAAGCATATTTTCAGCCCATCACAAAGGGAGATTCCATGCAACAAGTGCAGCAATAGTCTGAACTTCAGTTGCTAGGTGGCTATGCCAACCTATTGTGATTTGATTTCTTCTCTCTTGAAATAAA
>APFE031392482.1:0-13318 GCA_000404065.3 Pinus taeda | reverse complement strand
CGTAGATAAGACAGAAGGAAGTATTTCTTGAGCCCGCAAGCTCTAAGAGATTCCATGCAGTCTTCATCTGCTAAGGCCAATACATCAACCTAGTCATGCTCCCTTTCTTTCCATTGGAGTACCATTTTGTGTATTTTCTTGCCATCACAAGGTCAAAACATTGAATTAGATCCTTGAGAAATTTAAAAATGCAGTGAAATTTTCTTTAGAATTGTTAAATTTTGAGGAAAAAGTGCACGCAGCCATTGGCGCGACTGTTTTTAAAACAGTTGTGCCAATGGGCACGAGCCTTTGTAGAAAATTTCCCCATTGGCGTGGGTTTGTGCTCGAAACCCGCGCCAATGGGCGCAACCCTTATTTTTGCAATCCCCTCCACAGAGGATGATAAAACGAACTAAATCAAATTTGAAACGGACAAAAATGGAGTAGGGGAAGAGGCCTCTTACCTGGAACTGACGGCACTTTGAATGGTCACTCGGATTTGTCACAATCATCGCCTGAAGATCGCACACCAAAAGCCCTAATGTCACTCTCAATGGGGTAAAAGTGAAAAGTAATTTCTTGTTTTTATAATTTTCACCTATTTTATAGCTTTTTTGACCCTCAATAGGTTTTAAAAGTCATTTTATGAATATTTTGATGTATATTTGTGTCGAAAATGGATTTTACACTGGTTTTTGTGCAGCGACAGGTGTTTGTGCGACTTCGACGATGAGATGAGTTGTATTTTATACCTTTTCGAACTCGGTAAATACACGAAAAGGTCACTTTGGAGTCATCTTTCTGCTCTTTTATGACTCTCTAAACGTGAAAAGAAAGTCGAGTTATTCTTATCGACTCGTTAAATGTGAATGAGCGGCGGTCATCTTTAAACCCTTTTTCGACCGTGTAAAGACGAAAAGATCGTCAGACCCTTGTCGTTTTAGGTTCGTTAATGGTTACGAAACGACGTGGTTTCGATCACTTTTTTACTTTTTCAAGTTGAAATCACTACTCATGAAACGTACTCCTCAGTCATAATGATCGGGCATTTCTTTAGAGCATTGTTTTATACCTTTTCGGGCTCAAGAGACACAACTTTACGAAAAAGGACACCCTTGGAGTTTCCTTTTCCGCTGTCTTTTAAAACTCTCTAAACATGAAAAGATGTTGAGTCCTTCCTTTGTCAGACTCGTTAAACTTAATGACATCGAATTCCGTCAAAATGATGCCTCTCAAGCATATGCTATCCCCGTCAAGCTTGTCATCAAAAAATAACCGAGGTACTCGCTAGAAATGGTGGGGAAAATGGAACCACAATTATTGTCAGGTCGGCAGTATGTCGCTCTTGAACATGGCACTTGTTTGCATTCGTGTCTAGGTGGGGACATCTCATCTTGTTTTTACACTTGCCTCTGTGGGTTTGGGTTATCCTGTTTGACCTCTCATCTGCTAATTTCCCTATCACCATGACCCCTGATCATTTGATGTCAAATACTGCCAAGTCCACTGTCGTGCTACCAATATGTTCAAGAGAAGTTGACCTCTGCAGAATGCTCAACCTCCCTCTGATACCTCACGCAAAACATCTTATCCTTCTTTGTCTCATGTCGATGATGTGGGAAACATTATGGCCCACCTTTGATTAGGGTCACTTCCTATCGACTTCAGCTCATTATCTAGGAAGTTGACATAGAGACTCCCTTCAGGTGCCTTGGAGCCTGCATGCCTCAATGGCAGGTTCTTCGTGTTCGATGCGAGGTTTTCATGATTGGCCTCCAATCAAATGATTCTACGAGTGTTCGACACCGACTCACTGATTCGCATGCCATAGATTATACCTATAGTACCTTGAGGACCATTGTCATTATTGGTGGTACCTCTCGCGTCTGTTAACAGTTTTCATCATTGGCTGGTAATCAGACGATGTTCTTGCATGTTCAACTCCAACTCCCATATTCGCATGCTTGAACTTGTACTTTGTTCAGGTCGAGATGGAGCGCAAGACCCTGTATTTTGTCTGTTGAGATCCAGGTTGCGATTTTGTGGATTATTATGATCATTTCATGACTCATTCATTGGATGGCTACGACCATGCCTGAGTCTGTTTGTCGATCCTTACTGGATGGTTGCGCCCATACCTTGGATACAGATTTTTATGTACTCTGCTATGGATGGCTACGCCCATACCACATACATCATGTACTTGAGATATCAGTTGTACTTCTTCATGCAGGTTCTCCAGCGACAGTGTTTTCAGTTGGCCATGTTTTTGTAAAGCATTCCACCCCCTCTCTCTCTCTCGGGCCTCATGCTTTAGGGGGCATCTGTTACACAACAATTTGCCACCGTCCCTACTACCCCTCTCCCGCATCTTGGAGGAATCGTTCCAGGGCCTGTGAGAAGTGACATGACGTGGAAACACTTGCCTTGTATTCCCCTATACATGTACTCCATATGCCTTGAATACACCTTCTGGAAAATACCCATAAAAATAGCCCTTTTTCCATTGGTGCAGCTTCACTGTGTATCACTCGCGCCAATGGAGGAAATCCTCCAAAGAGGGCGCGCCAGCTAGCGCTCTGTCTCATAGTCGCACTCGCGCCAACCCAGTTGGGTAAAGTTTTTAACAAACAAACTTACGAAGGTTCTTCCTAACCCATTCATGAACTGATTCCATCTTGAGTTGGTTCAGTTTGGCTTCGAATCTCCATAGAATGGAAGTTGTTTGCCACCTTCTCATGGAAGCTTCTTAGTGATAAAGCCAACCCCATGAATATTGTGGAAATCCTAACTCCTTCCCCTCTATCTATAAAAGCTTTTCATTTTTCCTTTGACAAGTTAGTCTCCAAGTTTCAAATTCTAAGTCCCAAAGTCTGAGAATTGCTAAGCTCATGCTACAAGAAGCCTTCTTCATTCCCATAAGGCTAAATCTAAAGTAAGGAGATTCTTGTCCAAGTAACAAAGGAGAGAGAGGCTTGTTCCCCATTCCCAACAAGCTTTGCAAGGCATGTGCTACTGATCACCCAGCCAAAGGAGGATTTGACGTTAGAACTATGGTTGTATTCTTCTTTATTTATCAATAATAGACGACTATCATTATGGTTCCACGCTTATTGTCTTTTGTAATGATGATTGAGTTATATCCTTTCTAACTGATATATAGTTGCATCTATTGGGTTTTATGCTTGTATTTGTGTCATTCTTTGCATGCGCAGGTGTCTGTTCATGAGGATCATGGGGATCGTGACCAGCCGGAGCAAAGGAATGGGAGCAACAACTCTTCTACAAGTACTAGCATTGGAATCTAGGTAGGCCCTCATCATCGGTCTTTTATTTGCAATTAGGAACCTATGTGTTAGAGTTGTTTGATTGTTTCTAGACCCCATTTGGGCTAGTAGGGATCGCCTCTGTCCGCAGAGGGGATTTACCTCCACAACAAAAGGGCCAAATTCATCATTTCATTCCTCGAGTAAGAAAACAGTCAACTTAAGGCAAAACAACCAGTCATGGAGAAAGAGATATTCAAAGCCAAGAAAAAAGAGATGAAAGGCAAGGAAATGGTGGACCATGAGGACACTGAGTAGAATGAATGACATATGGCAAGGAAGATACCATAGACAATGGGTCTTAGGAAGGCACTTCAGAGAGAAAGAGAACAAAAGCCACCAATGGAAGAATTGACCTTTAAAGAAAGGATTCCCATGGAAATAAATAAGGATAGGGATTTTTGGCTTGACAAAGTCAATTTCCACCTTGAGAAGATCCTTGAAAAGGCCAACAGGGATAACAAGTTGCAAAAGGAAATGGTCATCCATTATTACACAAGGAATCGGGTTGCCAAGGTCAAAATCAAGCAGTTGAAGGAAAAACTCAAGGAAACCCTAATCAGCCAAGACAAGAAGGACAAGTTACATTTGATTTCTGATTCATCCAGGATTTCATAAAATACCTCATCAGGCATCTCTGGACAAATTTTGGGAGGATTTGGAGAAAAATTTGTGTTTTGGTGCAAACTCGCAATTGTTTGGCAATTTTCTGTCTAGGAGCGCAGCGAGCTCACGATGTGCTTCTTCCTCAAAGCCCCAAATGATGGAAAATAAGAATTTTTGGAAATATTATGACACTCTTAAAAAATATTTTCCCACTTTCCTGGTCTAGGCTCAGTTTTTTAGAAATTTGCAAAAACGAGGCCAAAATTCACCTTTCTGCCCCTGCTTTTCCATTTCGCTATGCACCTTGGGAGAATGGCCATATATCAACCAAAAATGGGTCATTGTGAATGAAACAATACACTAAAGACATATAAAATCTCCCATATTTATAGAATAGGCTTTAAATATGGATTTGGAATTCAGAAAGGCACTCAAAAATGGCCTCCAACAACTCGCTGCACACCTGGAAATTTATGAGATTTTTGTAAAATTTTCATTGTGAAATTTTTTGTAATTCCTAGTTTGACTTTGGTAAAAGTAAAAAGGGTGAAGTAGATTAATGTGAGGGGTATAAGTAAATGAAATAATTGGTTGTTATTCTTTGTAAGGTTTTTTGATGTAAATTTGATCTCATTTATGAGAGAGGTTGGAGTCAAAGTTAATTGTGGAAGTTGTTTTTAACTTCCCTAGACATTAGGGTTTGGTTAGAACACCCCATGGAACAATTCCTAGAGTCATGGATTTGAACCCTGAGAGTGGGAGACATTGTTTTGTCTTTATGTATTAGTTTCTCAGTGATAGAATGGGTTTTATTTTAGAGGAGAGAACTATTGTGGCTTGTACTTGGACATTTTCTCGAAATCAAAGGACACAATTTGCAACTATTGTCTAGGAATTCATGTGCATTAAGTTTGTGATATTGTTTTCTCTTTGTTATAGATTTATATGAAATATATTCATCTTCTCTTTCCATTCATCAATTCTTCAATGGCTTTCGTTACATTTTATAAACATAATTCTTTGCATAAAGCTTTGTTTTAATGGAAAAAATCATTATATGTTACTTTCTTTCTTACTTAATGAATTCATGTTTCATTCTCATTAAGACCTTTTGCTTCTTCTAAACACTACACTACACTGAAAACCCTAATATCCATCACAAAATTAATTCTACCTTGCTCCTTTATATCTTTTCTGTTGTAACCCTTTGATCCTCTTACCTAGCTACCTGGTTTTTCTCCCTTATCCAGCAACAAAACCCTAAATTTTCCAAAACCCACATAAGCCTAGTTATATAGCCTAAAATACTTTACATTCCAGTCATCTCTCGGTTGTGATTTCATAGGGAGAGCCCTCTCTGGTTGGTATAGCTAGCTACCAAACTAAAATCTTGTTTTGGGGTTATCTCCATCGATCTCCTCATCAGCCTAGGACATTGTGGAGGATAAGAGAGGGCATGACAACTAGGGAGTGCCAAGGTGTTCTAGTGAATGTAAGGTTCCCAAGCCATGGAAAAATGTAATGCTAGTTGTGAGGTCATGACTGCCAAGGTGTGTTAGGGAATGCTAGGGCATGCTAACATGTGCCAGATAGTACAAAGACATGTCAAACAAGCTAAGATGTCCCAAGTTCTAAGGCATGCAAAGATGTACAAGGGTGTGAGAATGCATGCAAGGGATTCTGAAGGCAACAAAATTGAGGAACAAGTTAAACTACAAGGAAATGAGCACATAATAGGGTTAATAAGTCATTAATTTACCTTTTCCATGGCGAGAATGCTAGGCACACCAATGCTAGGTGCCAATAGGTGCCAAGTGCCAAGTGTCAATGCATTCTAAGTGCCAAATATCCCTCCGTTTCTTCTCATCTAGTTTCCAATAATTCATCTCAAATAACTTTAATATTAAACCATGCCAAAGCATACCAAATCATCTCAATGGATGCCAAAGATGCTAAGATTTTCCAAGTGCCAATGTGCATCAGGGAGTCTGATGCGTGCTATGAAGTGGCAGAGCATATCAAAGAGTGCTAAGGTGTGTTAGAGAGTGCCAATGCATGTTGAGGAGTGTTAGGGATTACAAGGACAACACAAGGGATCACTAGGTCAAAACGCATGGAAGTGAATGAATTTGAGGGTGTTTCGGGGAGTGTCAATGAGTGCTAGCTGTCATGCCAAGGAGAGAGTGACAAGTTATGCTAAGCATGGGTAAGTCATGCTAGGGAATATCAGGGCATGTCAAGAAGTGTTACAGTGTGCTAGGTAGTTCCGAAGTGTGCTAACATGTGCCAAATAATGCCAAGGGATGTCAGGTGCTAAGACATGCTAGGATGTGCAGGGTGCTAGAGTATGCCAATATGCGTCAAGGAGTTTCAAGGCAACAAAAGGAATAACCAAGCTAAAATGCAAGGAAATGAATACATAAGAGTGTTAGTAAGTCAATACTTATGTTTTTCAAAAGGGGCATGCTAAGCACACTAATAATATGTTCCAATACATGCCAAGTGCCAATGTGTGCCAAGTGCTAATATTTGTCAATGCAATATTATGTGAAGTTGTTCCAGGGCATGCCAACATATGATAGGGGAGTGTTATGCTATGTTAGGTCATGCCAACATGTGCTTAGGTGTCCTACTCATGGAAATATGTTCTAGGTACAAAGATGTTCCAAGATATGTGAGGTGTCAAGAAATGTTAGTGTACTCTTCCAAAGCATGTTAAGGTGTGCCATGAGTGCTCAGGAGTGATAGGTCTATGCTAGGTCTCTCTCATTAATAGAATTGAAAAAGCTTGATTATGTATTAAATAATATAGTTCCTTCACACTAGTGGAACTTTATTTAAAAGAAATTTGTTAGACAATAAACCTAATAGAGATGAATCATGTGTTGACTCATAGGAAAACTATATTCTTATTACTTGAGGGAAATGATACACACTAATTACTTCTTAGCAAAGTGACTGACTCTTATAACCACTATGAACTTGGACACATAATGAAAAAGTCTCCACAACAATGGTCTTAAATCGTTTTCTTTTGAAAAACAATATATTAATAGGTACATAGCATCATCAAAAACTCATTGGAATGATCAATGATGACGAATATTTTTTGACTGTCACCAAAAGTTACCAAAAAAAGCATTGGTGAGGGTCAATAAAAGATCATCACTAGTAGTGTCACCAAAGAGAGAATTAGTGATGGGCCTTTAATGAACCTCACCAAAAGTGTCACCAAAGAGAGAATTAGTGACGGGCCTTTAACAACCCTCACCAAAAGTGTCATTGAAAATGGCTTTGGTGACAAACCTTAAAGGAACATCACTATATACACTTAAAACAATTATTTTTTAAAGATTGTCACCATATGTGACTATGGCAAAGGATGAATTTCCTTTAATCCTCAGGTTTCATTGCAAGTATTTGATAAGTGGGCCATTGGCTTCACAAGTCCAATACAACCACTAGGTAAGAAGATGGGCACATAGTATATCATTACTGCAACTGAATATTTAACAAGATGGGCAGAAGCACATCCAGTGAAGGATTGTACAACTTCCACCACTATGAAGTTTTTGTTTGAATATGTTTTAACATGGCTTGGATGCCCTAAGGTGTTGATGAGTGATAGGGGTACACATTTCTTCAATGAAAGGATCAACGTGATGCTTGAGGAATTCCAAGTGTATCATCAAAAGAGAATGCCCTATCACCCATAGGAAAATGACACGGTGGAAGCATTTAACAAAATCCTGGAGAATGTGTTGACAAAGGTATGCAATGCGTAGAGAAATGACTAGGATATGTGTGTGCCAACAGTGCTATGGGAATATAGGAGGACTTGACAAAATTTGGCAGGACAAACACTGTTTATGGTGGTCTATGGGATTGAAGCAATGATGCCTGGGATTATATTGTGTCAAGCCTACGCATTGCAGCTTTGATAAAGATGGTGGATCGTGAAACCTTGGAGGAATGGATTGCGTAACTAATGGAGTTAGAAGAGGATCACTTCCTTACATGCTTTCATGAGTAGGTGCAAAAGGAATGCAAAAAAGCATGGCATGATAGGCATATCAAGCTGCACACTTTAAAGGTGGATGATTTAATGCTGCTATATATCGGCAAGTTGACAAAATTTCCAAGAAAAGCTCAAATGCGCTGGTTAGGGCCATATGTTCTTTTTTTTTTTCTCTGTAAGGCTAATTCTATTAAAAGGAAACAAAAATAAAATTACAATGAGGCTTCAACCTTAGCCAAGAATAGCGGAGTTCCTTTTGAGTATCATAATTGCCCCATATTTGGGGAAACCAGTTTAACATTACAAAAAACCAAATAGAAGACTGGGAAAACATCGACAAAACCATAATAAAGATTTGACACAACACCATCTGAAGCAGTTGAAAACAAGACAAAATTTCCTATAATGTAGACAAAAATCAAAACAACAAGAGACTAGACCCAACCCGTTAGCAGCAGAACCCTGAGATGGCGCATGGGTGTTCACGTGGCATCACATGGGGATGTCCTGGTTAGGAGGCTCCTCGAAAATGGGGCATGTGTTCCCATACCAAACCTCATTCTCCTTCGCCACATCGCCTTATGCTTTGCCACCTGGAGGCTCCCTCACTTGAAGGGAGCCGCTCGAGCTGCCGGCAATTGCCATCGAAATTGAGGCTCCGAGTGAGCTGCCACCTAGTTTCTGAGTGTCACACGCGTTATCACCTTCCACATTCTATCTACCATGTCAAGCTCCCCTGCCTTCTTCCGTTGGGAGATGCCTAGAACCAGGACTAAGACCCATGCTACGATTGTCTTGAGGTTGCTCTACAGAGTTTCGCACAGGAGCACTGTGCTAATCTTCTTCTTTTGAGAAAATAATGGTAACATTAGCAGTGATGATGGGCGGGTTTAGGTTGCTATGGAACCTGAATTGAGTCAAGTGGGAGGTCAGATTGGGTTGTAGAGGGAAAGTCACAGTGTGAAGCCGGAAATCTCTTTGCTCTGCCATTGAAGCCTGCACACGACCCCTGCCACTACGAGTGTGAGGATAGTGTCTGCGGGGTGAGCTGGGAGGGGGCGAATTGGCTTGAGGAGGAGGCGGAGGGGCAGGTGGTGGTGGTGGTTCAGATATTTGCACTGCTTTTGAGTGGGCGCTACCGCCTCGGTTACCTCCTCTGCAGCTCCTCATACGGTGACGAACCATAGAAATGTGGCGGGAGAGAAGCTCAAAAGAATTGGAAGCTTGGAAAGAAAGAAGAGAATGCATAGAGGGCTCCTGGATAGGGTTCAGAGGGCAGTGCCTAGAATGGGAGTAATGATACCCATTTCCAAAGTCAATACAACACAGAAGCCAACATCGATTTCCTGTAATTGTTCTACTGCAGGGGTTTCTGGGTTGGAGCGGGCAAATGCTGAGGGAGGGAGGGCAGACTTAGGGATTGACGGGTGCTATGTTAATACAAATAGCCTTCGTATCTTGGCTTGAGCGACCATTAAAAGCTTCCTACAGGCGGACCTGCGCTCCCCTCAAGTGAGCCTGTGAATTCCTTAACTAAGCTTGGGATGGTGCGCTGGCCACCATCTGGTTGGGCCAAGCGCCGTCATTCAGTCGGCTCGCCATTAATGCTCTTGAATTTCACCCGCATCCAAGTGCCCTTCTCCTCCCTATTTCATTTCATTCGTCACAAGATTCTGGTATTCCATTAACTGGGTTTTAGTGGCTAGCATAGAAAGTGAACCTATATTTAGATCCCTCCCACTTTCCACTCCTATATTAGCCAATAAGTCAGCCACTTTATTTCCTTCCCGACATATGTGCTTGAGAATGATCACTCTGTGAGAAGAGAGCCAGATTTCAATAAGTTCAATCTGACTCACCATTCTCCAAATGTTTCTCACTTTTCTTGAAGGTGTTCCTTGCATAATTTTGTTGACCATACTTATGAGGATCTATGAGTCGCCTTCTATAATAAGTAGAAAAACCATTTTTTTGAGCTAGAAGGAGTCCCTACCATAGTCCTTCTAATTATGTCGCGTTATTGGTGTCCTAGCCATTTGAACCTAAGAAGGTTTGAAGGGGAGCTCCCTTATGATCTCTGAATATTCCTCCAACTCCTGCTTTGCCTGGATTCCCTTTTGAGGCTCCATCAAAGTTTAGCTGGAATATATGACTGGGAGGAGGAAGCCACCTTTCAGGTGTCCTGCTCTTTGCTGGAGCTTTTCCTTTGATTATCAATTCTTGATTCCACTGAAGGTTCCAGTTTGCCCTTATATTTTGTTCCTGAGGGAGTGAGGGAAAGTCCTCCTCATGCCAGGTTTGGATAAGTGAAGTTTCCTTGATATTTTGACAAACAATGTTCCATAGAGTTTCCAAGGGTGAGGAGTGATCCTTGAAGATTCGTCAGTTTCTCTCCTTCCATATTGTCCACATGAGAAAGCCTGGAATAAGCTTCCATAATAAATTTAAAATCCGGCTTTTAAATGGGTTCCTAGCCCAATTGCGAAAAGTGGCTATAATGTCTCCTTGGATCTGTCCATCCTTTTGGCATCGAAAACTGACTTTTTCCCAGAGCTTGTGTGCAAGCTGAAAAGAGGGCATAAGATGCTTAGTGGATTCCTCTTCTTGCTTGAAATTGGAACACAGGGAGGGTCGTGATAGTTTCTCTTCCTAAGAATGTCCCACATGAGGATTTTGTTTTGACATAAAAGCCATAGAAAGGTGGAAACTTTCGGCCAAATAGCGGGGTCCTGGACATTGTTCCAGAGAGAATCTTTGACTATATGTTATTTAATGATGATGTTATAAGCCTCCCGAGTAGTGAAGGTTCCTTTTTCTTCATAGCCCCATCTAAGAATATCCCTTTCATCTAAATATTTTATTTTCCTCTTCGTTAATTTTGTACCAAGAATCTATTGAGCTAATTCTATTCCATGTCTTAAGATGTGATCTGCGCTAAGCCATTACCTATACCCCTGTGTTGTAGAAGGGTTCCAGAAAAGCTTGACTTTGTCATAAGTCTACAAATCCTGCTCTAGAAATTGATGAGGTACGATTAAGTCCTTTAACATGGGTTACTGCTGCTAGGAATATTCCTAGAACCGAGTTGTATTGCCATCCTTAACTTCCCTGAAATTATGTTGCTGAATTAGGATTTTGTGTTGCTTGGACACATTCCAAATTAGAGAACCCAGGCTGAATTCTAATATTTGGATTAGTTCTTCTGTAGGTCGATTATTGACATATTTTGCTATCTAGAGGGTGGACCGGGGCGTGAATGGTGCGGTAAGCCATTTCCACCAAATGCGAGCACCCATGACCTCTTTGCTATGATAAGGATCCCGCAATCCAGTTCCACCTGCACACTTTGGTAGGCAAACTGCGTCCCATTTGACCAAATCCCATTTGTAGTGTTGTCCTGAATTGCCCCACAAGAAAGATCGTTGGATATGTTTGATTTCTTTGAGGACCCATTTGGGAGCAGGAAGGATCGAGAAGAGATACAATGGCATTAATTGGAGGACAACTTTAATTAAGACTAGACGATTGGCCATATTGAGGGCCCTATGAGTCCAGGAGGAAAGGAAAGCCTCCAATTTTTCTAAAAGAATCCTCCAAGATGAGTGCTTCATGGTAGAGTCGGTCATGGGAGATCCTAGATATTTGGAGGGGAGGACAGCAATAGAGAATCCAAGAATGCGGGCTATGGAAGCTTGGGTAACAGTAGGGGTATGAAAAAAGAAAATTTGGGATTTGGCTTTATTTATTCTTGCGCCAGAGGTCTTCGAAAAATCCGTCAGTAAAGATTTGAATTGACGTGCTTCCTGGACAGAAGGATGACCAAAAAGCATGTTGTCATCCACAAATTGCTGATGGGTGAAAGCAGGGGTGTTATGAAAGGAAAATCCTCTTAGATGTTGGGATTGCTGAGCCTTTTTAATACTTCGGCCAAGACCTTCTGCCATGATTACGAAGAGGAAGGGGGAGAGAGGGTCTCCCTGTATGATTCCTCAGGAAGGATGGAAAGGGGAGGAGGGAATACCATTGATCAGAACAGAGAGGAAGGAGGAAGATATGAGACTCATTACGCATCTTACCCAGGGGAGAGCGAAACCAAAAGAAATTAGAGTTTTTTTAATATACAGCCAGCTTAAGCTATCAAATGCTTTTGAAAGAACTATTTTAAGGAGCATACTTGAATTTTTGTAGTGATTTAAGGAGTGAATGATTTCAGAGTAAGGATGATTCCATCTGTAATCTTCCTGCCTTCCACATATCCAGATTGCTTAGGCGAAATGAGAAGTGGGAGCAACGATTTGAGTCTGGAAGAAATGATTTTGGAGACAATCTTGTAGATTATCTTGCATAAGGCAACAGGTTGATATTTGTTAGGGGTATTGGGTTGAGGATCCTTGGGAATAAGGGTGATGAATGTGGCATTCATGGCTGGAAGCATCCACCTCAAAGTTCTCGATTCCTCAACTACCTGCCAGACTTCCAATTTTATTAGCTCCCAGAAATTATGGAAAAAATTTGAAGTAAAACCATCATGGCCATGTGCCTTCCCCTCTTTCAATTGACGTACTACAGTTTCCACCTCCTATAAGTTGACCGGCTTGAGAAGGAGTTGGTTGTGCTCCTCTGTAATGACTTTTGGAATATTCCTAGTAATTTTTTTATGTCTTGTGATCTGTCAATCTGTGGTTCTTGATGAGCCTGCTTGAAGTAGTTGAGAAGTTTGTGTTCGATCTCTGCATGTTTTTCCACCTTTACCCCCTACTCGTTTTGAATATGAGTGATGTTGTTATTCATTCTTTGTTGGATAGTAGTTCGGTGAAAACTTTTTTTGTTTTTTCTCCTTCCTTAAGCCATCTTATTCTTGATTTTTCCCTCTAGAGCGTTTCTTCCTGTTTTTCCCTCTTTGATATTTGAGACTCAAGAGACTTTTCCTACTCTAACAAGTCATCTGATCTACCTTATGCGATAATCCTTTGCTACGGTCATTTCATATCTTGATCGAGGGCAATTTGAGCCTAGAAAATGTTGCCAAATGAGGAATGGTTCCATTGTTTGATTTTACTCTTGAGGTGTTTAAGCTTCTGCTGAAATTGAAACATTTTTGTACCATTTGGAGGAGAGAATTTATTCCATTCTGAGTTTATTAGGTTGATGAAATCCAAATGTGACATCCAAAAAGTCTCAAAGCGAAATGGCTTGTGGGTTGTATTGCCAGGATGAGACCATTGGAGAGAGATTGGCTAGTGATCTGACCCTGAGAGTGGAAAAATTGAAGCTTAGAGGTCTCCTCCTAGATGGATTGCATTGTCTGAGAGTAAGAATTTGTCCAGACGAGAGGCAATTTGATGCAAACCTGCTCTTTTATTATTCCAAGTATAAAATCCATTGT
>APFE031392477.1:0-24981 GCA_000404065.3 Pinus taeda | reverse complement strand
TGAGCTTATAATCAAGCATATGTTATCCTCCTCAAGCTTGTAAAAAATAAAGAGGTACTTACCAGAAATGGTGGGGGAAAAGAGAGAAAAATGATCCTGCTTGTCATACTTTGTAACCACTCTTGAACACGACACTTTCATTCACCTGGGTTGGGAAATCCTTTACCTAACAGTTGATCAAACCAAATTGAAAGTCTTCACCCCGTTTCTGGGTATTAACTTTGGGTCAATCGTCACCAAACCATATGTCGTGTCGTTATGTGTCCAAGAGGTCTGTGCAAATAAGCCATTCATCTGCAAAAATATCTGTCATTCCATCTTGACCATCCCTGAGTCAGTCCTTGCAACTAAATTTCTTCAAACTTGATCTATGATTTCCTGTCGTGGGCTTGCCTACGACGAATCTCTTTCTATCGACTTCAGCTCTTTATCTAGAAAGATGATCTAGAAATCACCAGTACCTTGGGATCTGCATGCCTCAATGGCAGGTTTCTCGTCTTCGACAACAGGTTGCATCATTGACCTTCGAGTGAAGGATTCCATGACATGTTCGACATCGACACATCTAATCACATCTCATGGATTGTACTGAGTACTTTGAGAGCCATTGTCATTATTGGTGGTTTCTCTCACACTTGTTAACATTTACATCATCGACTGGTAATCAAGTGGTTTCTACCATGTTCGACTTCGACACATTTATTCACATGGATAGAATTGTAATATTTCGAGGAGTAGAAATGAAGACCCTGGATCTAGTTTCCACCATCCAGGCTGCGAGCAATTTTGTATTCATTGTGTTGTAGACTATTCATAAATAGATGGCTGCGTCCATACTGTGTCTACATGTGTCTATACTTATGATGTGTTACAAGATCATTCCTATATCAGACCAGTAGATAGTTTTTTAGTCAGTTTTTAGTTTCCTAGTCGGTTTTTATCTGAGTATGGGAATGCCTACCTTAGCGATGATATGATCTCATATATATATTTTGCACTTGAATGTTTTTACAGGTTCCAACCAGGCTCTCCGCAAGATAATCCTCGAAATGATAAAGTACTTCACTCTTCTTAAATGATATGAAATCTATCTACTACCGATTCTCACTTTAGGGCATTTGTACCAAAAATATCTTCACATGATTATTTGCAGTCAGTATGGGTCATCATCACTTATACTAGCTCCTAAGCAAGTTCAGACCTTAGCTCTTCATGTCAAGCTTTGCAAAAGAGAGAAAGACATTGAAAATCAATATTACTCTGGTTCCGCACTTTCTCCTACTTTTACCTGCGGACCTGCACCCTTTGTTCATAATACATGTGTACCTGCACGCTCTGTCTATAAAGGGGTGGGTGCGTACCCCTGTAAAAGTCAAAAAGGCGCAAGTTTATCCAAAAAAACTCACTTTTGGGTTAATTCTAGATGTTTCTAGAATGATTTCGACGTGGATTGTTCGCTCCAAGGTGGTTCATGCATCCCAAAAGAAAAGGAGCTAATCCCTTGATAGGGGGAGCTATCCCTTTGAAAGAGGGCTTTATCCCTTTGAAGGAGGACCTAGTAACTTCCCTCCATTGCACTATAAATTAAGGCATTGGGTCAGTTGCTAGAGACGTTAGAAGCTGAACATTCTGAGGGTACATGCTAATGGAATTGGGACTTCCTAGTTAAACTTGAGAGGAGAGATCACATACCTTTTGGTTTTATTGGGAAGTGAGTGAAACTTGTCAAAGTAGAGGAGACTTCTTGTCGAACCTTGGGAGGAGCTTGTACAGCATCAAGGCACAGGTTGTAAAGTTCTTCTTCATTTGAATTAATACAATCGGATTCATTTTTCTCAACAAATTGTCTTATATGGTTTGTTTCATAATCTCCTTGATCATTATGATGAATATTCTTTATGATATTGGCTTTTCAGGTGCTATTTAATTTGGTTTTCTTGTTTGTGTTTGCAGAATTAAACTTCAAGGAAGCTCATTTGGAGCGAGGGAGCGAGGCTTCTACAAACTTGCATTGGACCCAAGGTAGGCCTAAAACACTTGTTTGCCTTTGTTTTAATTGCATATTTAGAGAAAGATAGTTTTTGATTGGCTTGCTTGTCACTAGATATCTTTAGATACTAGGAAGGTCGATCTTGTCCGCAACCTCGACTCATTCCGCGTGACACCTAGTATAGAGCTATTATACATAGGCTCAAATTTTGTTGAGTATAGAGTTATTGTATGTGAGGAAAGTTGTTGAGCTTCTTAGAGTTTGTTTTGTTACCTAAAACTTGTTTCTAATTAGATTGCAAATTTTGGAATATATAGGAAAGTCTATAGAATTAGGGAGGTCAATGGTTTCTCTTCACTGATGTCGGTGGAATTTCCAAAATATTTTGAAATCTAAAATTGAGATAAGGATGACCCTTTCCAAAAAAAACCATTACATTAGTCATTGAACTTCTTATAATTAGGTTCTTTTCCCCAAAATATGAGTGTAATTAGATTGTAGATTTTGGAATATATAGAAAATTATATAGACATGAATGAAGTCAATGGTTTGACTTCACTCATGTCCATGAAATTTCCAAAATGTTTTAAAATCTACAACAAGATAAAAATGGCCCTTTCCCAGAAAATACATTGCACTTGCAAGTTTAAAATGCCTTTATACCAATATAACATATATTGTGAAAACTACCTCATTCCCAAGGGTTGGAAGGTCATGTTACATTTCAGAAACATCCATCGTAATCCATAATTCCTTCCAAAACCTCATACATTTGATCCTTCCATATTTGAGTTTAGTGAATGTGATGATTGTAGAATGTTTGGATTTGAAGGAGGATCAATGGTCTTATATATATATTGAAGGGTTTAAAATGGACATTAATGCAAATTTGTGATTTTCACTATCACTTTTCAAGATCTACGAATATATTTCAAATGGATTAATGTTACGTCTTTGTTGTTACAGAGACCTCCAAAGTTGAACACATTTGTGCCCCTTGGCAGTGGAATCCATTCATTCCCTATGAATGAACTCGCAAAGTCAGACATGCTTATCTTGATCCATAATCCCAAAACCAAGTACAAGTATCATTTATACTAGTATTTTATTCCCAAAATCTATTGAAAAACATAAAAGATATGAAATTAGATTTCTAAATCATTTCAATCCTAAAGTTTTCAAAATGTGGGCTAGATTTGACCTTCGACTAACAGACATACATAAAACTTCCAACTTTTGCTTGCACCCACCCCCATCAATGCATTGCACACATGACTAGCTACATGGATATAAAGGTGGCCAAAGTAGCAAGGAATATCTTAACAATATTTTAGGCATTAAATTTTGTAAATATTTTCCTAGATTTGGGAGGCCTTTCACAAATATAATGGAAAATTTCCTAGAAGTACAAGGTTATTAACAGATGAATATATACTCATGAAAATACTTTACTGTAAAGAGAAGTATATAAGAAAATATTTTTAAGCGAAGCCATGGTGGTGGATTTCTTGTTTTTTTATCATTAATGGTGATCTATTAAGACTTTATTTTTTGACTTCATGCAGGTAGGATGTTGTTGCCACTAAGAGTAGAATTCAATATGGCCCCATCCCTGTTCCCAAATAAGGAATTCCAATAAAAGTCAAGCCCTATTGAAATTCCACATCTTGGGTCTAGGTCAGATTCTTAAAATATCTGGTGCTACCAAACAAAGAATCTTAACAAAACTACTTTGCACAACGGAATATAAACAAGAGTAAATCAGACATGCACAAAATATGGACATGTTCTTAAATTTTTCAACCCAACTTTGTTATATTAAACAAAATATAATACAATAGTCTAGGGCTCCCATACGAGGGATAATGGCCCTCATACATCCATTAGTACAAGAATACAAACTGGGGCTTGGTGTCAGTACATCCACAACAAATCTTCCCTCAACAAGATACTCTAACCATCAAGCTGATATAGAGCTCCTCACAACTGCCTTGGTCATAGCTTGTACCATCCTAGTCCTTCATCTCCCTATCTGTAACTCCTGCCTTTATCAATTCTCCAAGTCCATCTGGCTATAAATCTCGGTTATCGAATATGCTCACTATTTTATCATTCATCCATCAGTGCATCAACACATTGAGACTCGTGTCGAGTTATTCACAACTCCACTTGTGAAAAACTCTCAATCATCCCAATACTGCTCCTCAACTACTTAGTTACTTCGACCCACTATGGTCCTCCTATGCTTCTCCAATGAAGACCAAAATAGGGCACGAAGGGATTCTACCTATCACTACAATATGTCCATCTCCCATAATGAACACAGGCTAAGAGGATTGCCCATCATCTATTGTAGAAGTCCTTCACACAGAAGTCTAGGGCTTCTCAACTACTTCTCTTGTTCATCAACCCTTGAGATCAACAACTGCCACTCTAGAAACTACCTTTCTCCATCAAGTTGTTGCACACCAAGCTCTAACGTCGACACTATCACACTATCCTTCAGCAGACCATAAGTGCCCAATCCTCGTTCACACTTGGCCCACTCTCACACTGCCCTCCATCAATCCATGAGTGACCAAATCCATGTTGTAGCATCTACACCTAGTTAGGGCATCCTCACACCTCGGATACCCTTCTATTGGCTTCCCACAGACTTCTCCACATCTTCCCTTTGCTCTGCAGTAGAGGAGATGTTGCGCAAAGATAGGATCCAATGTATTATTGCAACATCTGCCCACTGATTAGAGGATCTAACAATCCATGTCACCCCAATTACTTGGCTACTACAGTCCTCCAACATTCATAATATGAATTCTTCTATCATTGACTTTCACTATGGAATCTGCCCACTAGTAAGGGCTACTAACTACCATGTTAACCCTTCCCACTTGGCTTCCACAGGCTACACAAACTCTTGATCCAAACAAGCATAAAAGAAAACTCAACATATTATTAACATACCTTGGCATTCGTCTTGGACTAAGGTTTTCACTATTGTAATTTATGTATCTTGGTTAGGGCATGATCATGACCTATGATAGATCTGTAACCCATCTTACTAGTCACATTTTTTCTGGGTATAGGGTCCTTATAGTCCTCCTCTTGCACGCTATTGTTTAGGGTTAATAACCAACCCCACAAAACCCGTAATTGAACCCTGTTTAGGTCTGGGAACTATTACTTCGGGTCTTTAGGGCTGCGACCTTATAAATGGGGACATAACTCCCTCTTATCCACACCAAAATGCCTCAGATTATGTCCAACTAATGCAACATATTTTCTACTCCTCTTTAGGACCTACAATCAATGCCCAAACACATGAAATTTTCCCAACATATTACACAAACCCTGCAATTGTCTTTCTACAACAATTCGGCCTCCAAACAAATTTCAATCACCTTTTTTTTCCTCTCCTAGAGCTCGGCTGCCTCAGGGATATATCTCTATGTTTTAATGTACCAAGGATGAGTAAAATGATTCTAACACACCTCTTATTTATACACATAAATGGGCTCCATGAACTAGATGAAGAGATGTGACTTTTGGACCAAGCTGGCGTGACTTGTCTCTCCAACAATTAACTGTCAACTTCAAAAATTCATAACTCAAGTTCTAGAACTCCAATTTGGGTGATTTTCAAAGTGTTGGAATTAGCATGCCAAGCTCTATCACCTCAAAGTTTCTCATGCTCAAATTATTAATGGTTTTGGTCCAAATCCTTATGGGTGAAAAACCCCATGCTTGGCTTCCAAGCCCATAAGCTTACTTGTGGCGCTTTTCCCTCCAAACCCTGAACACTAGCGCTTGGAGTACCTCCCAAGATACAAAAAAATCAACATGCCCAAGACTGAAAAAATATACAGCAATATGATCATCCTCACTACATATTGTTTAGTAGTTCTAATTGTAGTAGTAGTAGTAGCAGGAGACACAAACATTTAATATTTACGTGCTACTACATAGGGGTTGTTCAAGAAAATTAATTAAGATGAAATTACTATTTTGTCTAAAGAATTTAATTAAATTAATTTGGATTTGAGATCATCTTCGGTACTTTTTACTATCTTCATTTTTATATTAAATCAGTTGAAAGATACATATAATCGAGGTTTCCATATAGACATTGCATGGGGGAGCATAGGCCAGGCTAAAGGAGCTATTAAAATTGCTAAATGAGGTTTTCATACAAACTTGAGTGAGTTAAAATGGGCTAGAAGAGCTAAAATGGCAATGGTGTCAATGAAGCCATGTGATGAATTTTTGGGACCTTTCTCTGTATTTCTTTATTGATATATTTTGATGCAGAAAGAAATGTGAAAGTTAACAGTTGTGGTAAGATATTAATAGTCTGTGTTAATTCTAGTTACTTTGCTTTGTAGGATTAGATTAAATTGTTTGTATATTATTGTGTATTATTAGCTTGTTGTGTGGGTCATGCTACAGGGGTGTGATATTAAACTAACTCCATTGGGTTATTTGTTATTAAGTTAAAAAAAGGGGTTGCATGATTATAGATTCTATAAATATTATGTCATTTTGTATCGAGCATTTTTTTTAAATCAATGCCTATGTATGCAATTTCAAGGATTGCCATAACTCCTCAAACAATTGTTTAAATGGTCCTAGCTCAATGGAAGAGCACTTGATTTATAAGAAGGAGGTTGGCTGTTCGATTCCATTGTTCCCTAATATGCATTAATGAATGATATTGTATTTTAATTTTAAATTAAATACTTTTTATATTAATTTATGTTAATGATGAGACATTTTTCTAGATTGACTATTTTGTATTGTCTTTAAAGAAAGAGAAGTGATATTGATTTGTTTTTAAATACATATTTTTATTGTCTTTAGAGAGACAATAGCTAGGACTAAGGATGTATTGTCTCTATAAAGATAATATGTCTTTAATCCCAACTATTGTCTCTAGAGAGAAAAAAATGAAATTGTCTCTTAAGAGACAATAATGCTTGTGTTATATATTGTCTTTATAGAGAATTTTAGAATACAATAATTTTAGACACTCACTTAAAGACAATCCATAAGTTTTTTTGTGTCCCAAGTTAAGAAAATTTACCCAAAATTTGTCTGAAATATTGTCTTAATCACCCCTCATGTGTAGTAGTGGTTTCAGATCCAACGATTGAGACATAGAGAATCATGTGCAGTGAGTAAGGGACACACTTGTGTTTTAGAGAAACAATAGTTTTGTTGGTCTGATCCAGAACATGGATTTGAATAGTGTAGAAAGAGGAACAATCCACAAGGAGTAAATTGGACTTGGTTGGAAACTTGGAAATTTGCTAAGAGTTAGAAGTTCATTGTTGTTAGAATGTCAAATGCATTGGGAACACAACCACATATGGCTAGAATTTGAAGGTTTGGAATGCTTTTGTGTGAAGAGATGAATAGGGGTCAATCATTTTTTTCAAATAATTGATGTAAGTTGGTCGCTAACATAATGCACGTTGAGATATATTGACAAATAATCAGTCCAAGATAGGAATCCAACAAGGAGTTAAATAAAACACTTAAAATCATTGTCTACTTCACAACAGATAATGGTGCACAACACAAAATGACTAATTAATAACAGTGAGCAGGAAAATAATATTTTATTGCACCAACTTTTATGAAATTACTATTGAGAAACAACTTTTATTTACAAATTTATTGAAGAAATTAACAATTGTAGACACAGAGATGTTTTATTTGGCATATTATCGATAAAATCATGTTTAATAAATACAATTCCAAATCTGTGGTATCTATCCTAGAGAGAGTTTGTTTTCAAGACAATAATTGAAAAAAAAAACATTGTAAAAAAATATAATGCTTGTTTTTTGTAAATTCGACCAAAACTTTTATTGATAATCAGTGTAATTCCATATTACAATTGAGATGCCTTGGGATAGTTTATGGGCCAAGGCTACCATAAGAGAACTTTTGAACATCCCAAAACCAAAATTGGCTACCAATTTGTCCAAAAAAGATGACAAAGATTTACATCCAGTGAAGCTTAGAAGGAAGAAAACGATAACTTGGGTAACTAACCCTTTGAAAAAATCCATTTGCATACAATTTTGTGAACTAACAATGCATATGATTACTACAAAACATACGATATACGACATAGACACATAATAGACATCAAACATCACGAAACACGAGTCCAGATAGTAGAAGATGATATAAAATTCATTCATCCAAAATAATCACTAGATGTTCTAGAGATGAATTTCCAATAGCCATGTTGATGGGGTTAGAATTGATGATCATTTTCCCATTCAACGGTGTAGGAGAATTAACATTTGAGTCTGTAGTGATGTAGCACTCAATTTTGTTCAAGTGCACTTCCATCTCATCCATATCATACCGGATGTCCCACATAATTCTCTTAATCTCCTCCTGGCCAACAAAAAGCTTATAATTTTCCATTTCCTTGTCACGTAATGCCATATGCAATAGATTGGCCATCTATTGGTGTTGGAATGTGGAGTGAAAAAAGTGTATTCATCACTTCCTTCTTTCTCTCAGAATACGAACCCATTTGGTGTTAAGTACACAAATTTTTGAGCCAGAATGATACATTTTCTCTCCAAATTATTTTGCTTCCAAAGTTCGAATATCTTGTTGAACATCCAAAGGCACAATATCGAAAAAATTGGTCAGCGATGCCCATCCAAAGAGATGGCATTATGTAGAGGAGGACGTTGTTGAACATCCCTTGTAGCTAAGTAAAAATTTTATGGGAGCCATGCTGAACCAAATTGTAGAAATAAACTTCACAAATAGATTATGGAGCGTCCCCTTAAGGGGTATTAAGTAGGTGACTGGATAGATAGAACCCCTGAAGATCCCAGTATCTGCGGGAAGGGTTACAGATGCTTGAAAATACTCAGATGTTGACACTATATTGATGTTGTCCATGAAACAACAACGAGACACATTGTAATGAAATTAAAACCGATACCAGCTGAATTGCACCCAAGAGGACCAAACTGTCTCCTAGATGGCCCAAATTACTTCTTGTTTTGGACGAGGACTAACCTTGATAAAACTAGATAGAAAATGTGCCACTAAACCAATCCCCGACGACCAAGACTATAAACTTGAAAGTTATACCAAAGGGGTCAAGGGTTTAGAATTCAGTGGAAGGTAGTATGACAACCAGTTCAAAAGAAGGTCCTAACAAAGTGTTGTGTAAAAATAAGACAAAAAATGTTTGTGACCTTCTATGACACCCAAATCCCTACCCAAAACTAATATGAGTAAGAAGCTACGAAGGAGATACAACCAACACAAAATACTCTCTCATCACAATAACCAAACTTGATACTTGACATTGGAGTGGTGATAGCCCAAAGAACAAAACTTCAATACCCTTAATAATGACAAGAGAACCCGAGTGAGAAAATATCAAATTATAAAACATTATATCGAAATGCAGATATCGATGAGACTACCCTTTGCCTAGGAAAGACGTCAACTAGACACATGACTTAACATGATACAAGCTAATAAATATAGGATGATCAAATTCCAGATAACCAATTTTTTAATCTAAGCAAGAAACTTCTTGGGAGATAGAACTAGTATGGGCTATACGAGAATGTTGTGCATACCCTACATAAATTGTGGCTAAACAACTCTACCCAGGAATTGCATTGGTTGCTCGCCACCATCGTACCTTATGCAAGGGGAGAACAAACATTATATATCAATTGTGTCCCTTCTCAAACCCAAGATGAAATCGAAACCATAGTCCCGTTGGGCACCAAGCAGAAAACCTTCCTCTGAGATCCACTTACGCCACTAACCTTGTGATATGACGATTATTAATGTGAGTCGATCGATTGTTAGATGGAATTTGTTTTGCAGCCAATCCCCAACATACATGTGTGTGCATTATTGCGTCGAAGGAGATAAACCAAAAGTGTTGAGGTATTAAATGGCTCTTCTCCCTAGGCTCCCACCACAACAACTTAAATGCACTGATCAACATGGTATGTGATTACCCGATGCCTAACCTAACCACTGTCCATGTGACTGCACAATAATGCCAATTATAAGACCTTATAATACACATGTTATTCATCTTTATGAAAGATACATTCAAGGCTCTAACATAATATATGATATGGTGGAAAGCACAATGAAATATGAATCAAAACATTAACTTAAAATGGAAACATCACTGCAAAAGTCACTACACATAAAGAAAATACAATTAGTAACATTGAAAGCAAAGACTCCCAAACAATAAATATTTCTCTATCTTAATAGGTCAATCATATATATATATAATGTTCTTTATTTCTTTATATTCATTATTTCTTTATATTCTTTGTTCTTTATTTCTTTATATTCATTATTTTTTATATTCTTTATTTGATTACTTATAATTCAAGCCTTAACAAAAAAAATTGTAATCTTACTTTTCAATTTTTGTATAATATATATTAAGCATGCACATATATAATATTGAAATTTTAAATAATATTGTATATACGAATTGAATATTTTTTTTTTAATTATATATTTATTTAAAAATAATCTATTTGTAATTTAAAATTTTTAGTATTAAAAATATTATATATATATATAAATAATCCAATTTGAGATCATACAAGTTAGAATCTAAATAATAAATTTAAATGAATGTATAATTGTAAAACATGTTTAATAAATATATATTATAAAATTTAATATTATTTAATTTCAATAATAATTATAAAATAGAAATTTATTTTTTAAATAAAAATGTATTATTTAAAATATTTAATATATGTTATATATTACTTATATCCCAAATTATGAATATTTTGTTTTAAGAATAGCATACATTTTTATATATTTACATGTAAAAATAGATGCCCTATATAAATATCTATTGTATTAATATTATTTTTATTAAAGTATTTATGTTTTATGTATAAATATAAAAAACTTGATAAGTTTATATAAATTTGCTCGATTGATTATTAATAACATGTTTCGAATACATTTCATTCCAATGTATTTTTTACTATTTAAACCATTAACCTTTTATTCTAATCCATATTGTGAGATCTACTTTGTGTATCCATAATGTAAAATTTTGAATTCAAAACATTGTGACATTACAAATGTTAAATTTTGTATCAAAATACGAATTGTGTGTTAAAGGATTAACATGTATTTTAATTTTTTTTGTTTGATTTTTCTCTACCACAAGATCGTTCCTAAAATTTGGTTAATCCTAGACAAGTACATAAATTATTATTTTTTTAATAATTATATATATATAACTATCTTTGTTTACACGTTTTTCTTAAATCTATTATATTTGTCTAATAAATTAGTGTAATAATGTTTTTCTATGGTGTTTTTTGGGTTGCTTTTATATGTTTTTTTATTAAACCATCATATTAAAGATATGGGATTAATGTTAACCACAAATCCTATTACAATTTAAAAATAAATTAATTAATGTTGCATTTTTAATTAAAGAAACTATCTAATTCTACTCTTGCGATGATTTAGGGTTTCAAAAACTTGTAGTTGAGATTCTCCTCAAGTTATTTTTAGTTTTAGATTAGTTTGTGTTTCAAGTTAGAGGAAGTGGCTTCCCATTCTCCTTCAACATCGAATCCTCTGGTGATGAGAAGCCAAGAGGTAGCACAAACGGAGATGTGGGCAAACAATAATTCAACAAACACTCATAAATCATTAACGCTCCCCCTTACAACTCCATAGATCCACACTCACGTGCAATATGCAAAGTTAGAAGATTCGGCCATTGTTTACGAAAAGCAGCCAAAGACCCAAAATTCGAGATAAAATATTCTTGAGTATAGAACTACATCTAATTCATGCAAGACCATGCTCTAATTGGAAAATTTTTGGGCTTCTGACCTTCGAAACATGCTTTGGTTAATTGGACTCAAACAAATGAAAGTCTAATGGGAAAATATATTTGGAATTTAGGGCCAGAGGCTTCTTCACTATATGTTGGCATATTGAAGAGGTTTTCCTCACAGATTGTTGCAAAAGAAACATATATTTAATAGCCAAATTCAAAGTTGTATGCTCAGATCAAAAGTGATATATATCCAATGTCTATGGACCACACATTGCTAGTGAAAGATTAAACTTCCTTCACACTCTAAAGAGACTAGGCTTTAAGATATCTTATGGATAATTGGGGGAGTATTTAATTTGATAAAATCCCCCTCTAGGAAAAGGGGAGGTATCACTTCAAAGAGGCCATGAATGTCCTAAAACTAGTGGATCAAGAGACCATGAATGGAACTTTCATCTAGAATAACAAACATAAAGGAAAGCACTAGGTTTACTCTAGTCTAGATCACTTCCTTATTTCTAAAAATATCACGGTAAAGGATCCCTTTTAGGAAGCTTATGTCTTTCCCAGCAGAGGCTCTGATCATTGACTCATATGTATAAGTATTGACATCAAAACTAGGCCTATGAATCAACCTTTTCATTTTGAGAGTTTATGGATCTCAAATCCATCCTTCTTAGACACGGCCAAAACATGGTGGGAAAATTTTCCTTCATTTTTAAGCTCTACCATGAAGTATTTTTCTAGAAAAATCTCAAATATCTGAAAGTCTATATAAATCTCTAAAATAAGAATGAATGTGGGAACATATTTCAAGATCAAGAAGCTCTTGAAGAATGAATGTAATAAATACAATACAAAATCATCATATATGAAAGACTAGAATACCTTATGGAAAAGGAACAAACCATCATCACTTATCTTGAAGAAAAGGAAGCAACCCTCAGCACTTATCTTGAATATTAGAGAAAATAGGAGGAGATTTTGTGGCATCACAAATTGTGCATCAAATGGCTCAAAGAAGATGAGAAAAATTTTGAATTTTTCTATCACTCCTTACTTAATCATAGATGTAGAAATAATCTCCTGCCTAAAAAATTTGCAGACATTAAGCTCTTAAGCCACATAAATATTGAGGTTAATATTGATTCTTATTACCAAAATCTCTTATCACATTCTCCCCCCTCTAGAGCTAAAGCCTTTTGAAAAATAACTTGATACATCCCTGCCTTAATTTATCTGAAGCAAAATGAGGCTTTGCTTTGTCCTATTACCATATTGAATTAGAAGAAGCCATCTTTAGAATGCACAAAAACAAAGCAACAAGGCCAAGTGGATTTACCACTTATTTCTATGAGGCATGTTTTTCCTTCATAAAAGAGGATTCCTAAAGATTTATGGATGAATATCAATTAATGAAAGTTGTCCTACTAGCCCTCAATGTTAATCTTCTTACCTTTGATACAAAAAAAATCAATCGATAAGACCCTACTAATTTTTATCCTATTTCCTTTTGCAACACTATCTACAAAAGTATCTCTAAAGTCATTTTTTATCGTTTCAAACTCATTCTTCTATCACTCATCTCTCTCAAGAAAATGGTCTATGTTGAAGGAAGACAAATTTTAGATGGGATAATAGTGGCCCAAGATCTAGCTCATTCCCTTCATTATTATAAAATAATAGGTATGCTCCTTAAGCTCAATTTATCTAAGGCTTTTCATAAATTAATGTTGTCATACATTTCACAAAATCTTAGAGAAATTGGTTTCTCAAAAACGTGGATGACATAGATTCTTTCCCTTACCTTCTCTGCCTTATTCTCTATTGTAGTTAATGGTTCTCCCTCCAAGGAATTTAACCCTTCTAGGAGAATATATAAAGAAATCGTCTTCCCCCTTTAACTTCATCCTCACAGCTAAAGGGATGGGTTGAGCACTAAAAATAATTGTTATAATTGGTGTCGCTAAGGGTATATGCTTCTCCAACTTTGATAAAGTCTCACACTAACAATTTATGCATGATCATGGGTGTTCTAAATATCTAATAAGTGTTAACCTTTTGAAAAGTATTTGATGATTTCGTGCATTAGTGGAATTTTGGAGCCTAAAATGGGCATCCTAAGGAAATTATAAAATAATAGTGGAAATAATAAAATAATATTAGATTACATCATCAAATTTTTGAGGGAACAGAGAAAAACTATTTTTTCAACTCGTATTTTCAAATTATCTCCCTCTGGGTTTGCTTAAATTTCGAGCAGAAACACTCATTGGATGCATAATTTGATTCATCATCCAAGGAGTACCCATGTTGCATACTTTCGATGGACCGCACTACATGAAAAATAACAAATACTCAATTTTTGTGTAGAAGGGTCCATCGAAAGTAAGCAAGATGGGTAATCCTTGGATGAGGAATTAAATTTTGCATCCAAGAAGTACTTCCGCTCGAAATTTGAGTAAACCTTAGGGAGATAAGCTGAAAATACGAGTTGAAAAGTAGTTTTATTATGTTATTATTTTTTAATATTTTTACTTTTTTACTCCAAAAATGGTGAATCATCCCCCATGGTTAACATCATCGTCTTGAATCCTATTGGTTCTTATAAAGTTTATTTTGGTTGTACATTTTTCTTAGAAGGTCCATTTTAGACCACAAAATTCCCCTAATGGTAGCCTTAAGCATGGAAATAAATTCACAAAATGTTGATATCTTCCTCTTCAATACTCACCCTTCTATTCAACATAATTTCACTAATCTCTTGGGCTTCACGAAAAGAAAATTACCCACTACCTATGTAGGCACCCCTTTAGCTTCCAATTCCTTCTGTAGAAAAAAATGGTTTAACCTCATTTAAATGTTTACTAACCTAATAGATAACTCGAGTTTTCACTCACTTAACATAGTTGGTGTAACTATCCTCTTAAATCTATAATGCATGCCTTACCCATGTATCTTTTGTTCACCCATGCAACACCCACAAGAATCCTTCATGAAATCAAACTCCTTCAGTGAACTTTATTATGGGGGAGGTGAAAAAGAAGAAAACATGGCCACTAGTTTCTTGGGAGAAATTATGTCTTCCCTAAAAGTGAGGAGGGCTAGGTCTCTAGGATACAAAAACTATGAACACTATCCTAAGAGCCAAAATTTGGTTGCACTGGCTATAAGAAGGTCAAGAATTGTGGGAGAAAATATGTTCTAGTAAATACAATAACTACATTGATAACCAATAGTGCAACCACACATCAATCTTTCCAATGGGCTCATCTATCTAGAATCTAGTCTCTAAAGGAAAAAAATTATTACAAGAGCACAAACTTTGGAAAGTCAAGTATGGAAAAACTAGTTTCTTTTGGGATGATTCTTGGCATAATTTTCGCAAACATTCTACCCAAAATCATATTCAAGATATACCCTATGCTATACAATCACAAGGGAAAATTCTTGTGTCTGATTACAGGGAAAATGTCTCCCAAGAGACCAATTATCGCGGATGGAAATATCCATCCTTCTAGGAAATTCTTGTATCCTTACAAGCCCTTGGATAGTTCAAGTAAATTTTTCTACATTGGAATGTTACCTTTTTAAAAACCAAGACAAACTTCATTCGAGATATCGACCACAGGCTTCTTTTTCCATCATAGAAGCTTTCTTCTTTATGCCCAACCACACTCACACTTTGAATCATTGGGTATGGCCTAAAATATGGTGTGAGAAGCTTTGGCCCAAGACAACTTATCTTATCTAGCTTCTGCTCCATATAAAAGAATTAACCTAGGAAATGCATTTTTCCAAGGTTTATGTTGGTCACTCACTCGATTTCATATGTTGAGCCAATGGAGAAAATCACAAACATCATTTCCACTCTTGTGCTCTATCCCATGGTATTTGCAACATGTTCTTCAATCTCTTTAGACAAACTTTTCTATCAAAGACTTGATTAATAATTAGCTTCTTTCCCCATTCTATAATCCCACTCTCAATAAAGCTTGGATATTTGCACCTAGATTTTTCCTTTGGATTCTATCAAAAGAACAAAACCAACATATCATTTGCAACCCTCAGGATTCTGACCTCCCTCTTTGGAACACCTTTCTTAGTAATCTCAAAGTTACCATTCTTATCTCCAATTGGTCAGCCTTAGACTAGAAATTTCCTATTATGAAACGAGCTCACAAAAGATAGAAGAGATAGATCAACGACCTAGAAATCATTCTCTTCGAGGAGGAAAACTCCATTACATCATACAAATGAACAATTCTTGGATGATACAAATGACAAAACCTCCTTTCTGTATATAGGAGTCTAAGGGGCCATAATATAATCAAAGTTGACCTAACAATAATAATATAAGGGCACAAAAATAACAATAGTGGGCTTCTATGGGGCACAGTAATAACAATATGGGGAAATAGGGGCAAAACAATAATAATAAGGGCTACAATGACAATAGTAATGGGGAATCACTAGTGTTATAGGGACCTAACATGCCCCTCTACTTCAAAAAAGTGTTGTCCTCAACGCTTGAGTAGTTTTGGATGCTTCTATATAAAATTCTCGTCCTCCCATGTGGAATCTTCAACAAGTAAGTTCTTCTACTTGATGAGATACTCTGAAATTGATCGATTTCATAGCTATCTAGTTCTTGTTTCTGTGATTGCTTCAGGTTCTAATATTATTTTTCCTTCCTCTACAAGTTCTAGCAATATGACCTAACATTTCAAGACTCCAAGGTGCTTTTTCTTTCTACTCTCAATTTTCCCTCTTCCCCTACCAAACTCCCCTTTGTCCCCACCACCCCACCCCACCCCATCAATTTCCTCCTCCCCCTCACACTAGGCTTCCCCTCTTAAGTTTATAGAACTAAACTTCAATGGTTCCCCCAAGGGAAACCATTGTCCTACACCCTATGTGCGAGACTTTTTCTAAAAAGAACAAGACATTATTCATCTATTTTTGGTTACATTGGACACAATAGTAATGATGCAGCAAAACTAAAAGTTGTTGAAATGGAGTTGAGAATTTCCTCCGCCCTCAAATTCCATCACCTAATCCTTGAAGGTGACTCTCTTGTTATTTCCCTACTTAATAACCTCCTCTATGGATCCTCCCCTCTCAAAATTTCCAAAATATGGAGACTGGAAGACTCTCTAAATCTCATCCAAAAATTCCTTCGTCAAATATTTGCTTCCACTCCCTCACATATCTATAAATCAACTAATCAATTCGCAGATTGATTAGCTAATGGAGATTATGTTGCACTCTCTATTTTTAGTTATTCTTCTTGGTGTTCCTTCCATCCTTCCTCATTAAAATGGGAATGCTAGGAAATAGTAGCTCAAGATATCAATACCATGACACAGGTTGTAATCAATGAAATAAATGGAGTTGACCTATAACTATGTTTCATTTACATCCATGATCAATTTAATTTTCTTGTTAGCATAAACTCAATAACTCAACCACGATGTTAGTTTTGTCCCTTATTGCTAGTCTACTCCTAAGTGGGGCAAAAATGGGTTTCGGTCTATATTTTTTATGGACTCTCCTATAATTTTGCAAATTCTTAACTCTCTACTTTACTGCCTCTGGAATGGTTTCCAAGGTGGGAAGTCGGGGAAAGTAATTTTGTTAAACATATGAAAATATATTATATTGCAATACAAAGACAACTTAAAGGGAAAAAAACAAACAAACAAACTCTATTACAAGGATTGAGAATGGAGATATTCTTTGCAACCCATTCTAAAAATTCTTGACTTGAAACCAATCTTTGAAGACCATTATTTTGTACACCTTCCCAATATAAGAAAGACAATATCAAGTTTCTTTTCTTCATTTGTAAGGTGGTATTCCACATTATCTCAAGTGAAAAATGGACCCTTTATAACACTAAACAACTTCATTTGTAGATCTATACAAAATAAACTTCCTCCTCCCCCTCACACTAGTGAAAAATGGACACTTTATAACCCCATTGATTTCCTCCTCCCCCTCACACTAGTCTTCCCCTCTTAAGTTTATCGAACTAAACTTCGATGGTTCCCACAGGGGAAACCATAGTCCTACACCCTATGTGCAAGACTTTTTCTAAAAAGAACAAGACATTATTCATCTATTTTTTGGTTACAGTGGACACAATAGTAATGATGCAGCAAAACTAAAATTTGTTGAAATGGGTTTGAGAATTTCCTCCGCCCTCAAATTCCATCACCTAATCCTTGAAGGCGACTCTCTTGTTATTTCTCTACTTACTAACCTCCTATATGGATCCTCCCCTCTTAGAATTGCTAAAATATGGAGACTGGAAGACTCTCTGAATCTCGTCAAAAAAGTCCTTCGTCTAATATTTTCTTCCACTCCCTCACATATCTATAAATCAACTAATCAATTCACAGATTGATTAACCAATGGAGGTTATGTTGCAGTCTCTATTTTTAGTTATTCTTCTTGGTGTTCCTTCCATCCTTCCACATTAAAATGGGAGTGCTAGGAAATAGTAGCTCAAGATATCAATACCATGACACAGGTTGTAATCAATGAAATAAATGGAGTTGACCTATAACTATGTTTTCATTTACATCCATGATCAATTTAATTTTCTTGTTAGCATAAACTCAATAACTCAACCATGATGTTAGTTTTGTCCCTTATTGCTAGTCTTCTCCTAAGTGGGGCAAAAAATAGTTTCAATCTATATTTTTTATGGACTCTCCTATAATTTCACAAATTCTTAACTCTCTACTTTACTGCCTCTAGTATGGTTTCCAAGGTGGGAAGTCGGGGACAGTAATTTTGCTAAACATATGCAAATGTATTATATTGCAATACAAAGACAACTTAAAGGAAAAAACAAACAAACAAACTCTATTACAAGGATTGAGAATAGAGATATTCTTTGCAACCCCATTCTAAAAATTCTTGACTTGAAACCAATCTTTGAAGACCATTATTTTGTACACCTTCCCAATATAAGAAACACAATACCAAGTTTCTTATCTTCATTTGTAAGGTGGTATTCCACGTTATCTCAAGTGAAAAATGGACCCTTTATAACACTAAACACTTCATTTGTAAATCTATACAAAATAACATATATGTCTTCAAGCTACTTGTTTTTCACTACTCAAATTTACTTATATTGTGTAGAACAATTATATTGTTTTTTCCCTTCGCCACATTCCATTTTGAATCACATATATCACACACAGTAACGATATTTTAAATTGTCCAATATGCGATGAATATTAAAGTGTTAATTGTATATTGTTTTTTACATTTATGGGTCTGATAGTTCATGATATGCATGTGTAGACTTTAACATTTGAGATTATTGATGACCCAACATTAATTAAATACGTATGCACTCTTGGAATGTGTCACGCCTATTTCTTAACAGTTCTCATATGACTGTCTTGGCTTCGATTAAGTTTCATCCAAAACCGAGCACATTGGTGAGTAGTTTGAGGTCAATAAAGATATCTTGAAAAGTATTTGGATGGATAGAATTATTGTTTTTCATTGAGCCATTATGTTGTTTGGATTGATAGATTTATGATTTATTTATTGAGTTTTATTTTACTGCTTGCTCATATAAGTCTTATGAACGGGTCTTTTATGTGGCATCGTAAGATTAAAAACCATTTTGGCATCCCTATAAGATTAATAATTTATTATAGAACATTCACGTAACCTTATTTTCATCAAACCATTTTTCATCGCTGTAGAAATAAAGATTAAAAGAAAGAATAATAATATGTATTTATTTTATGGCATAAAAATTGAAAGATATCAATATTTTATAAAATTAATACCAAAAAATCCCCAAAATCCCAATGGTAAAGGGGAACATATGGATACAACATGTATTTTAATCATAAAGTGCATAAATGGCTTTGCAGTGCTTGCAACAGCAGAGGATGATGACGACAAACAAAATGAGAACACGACTTTTAAAATATTATTTTATTTATACTTTAATTCACTATCATGCCAAGCATAATATTTCTGGAGAAACCAACTCTCAGAATATTATTTTATTTATACTTGTATTCACTATCATGCATCGTTCCCACTGGTGGTGATTCATCACAGTCCGCCCCCTAATCCTCCTCCGCCACCAGCGCCTCCACCAAATCCTCCCCCAGCTCCGCCACCAGCGCCTCCACCAAATCCCCCGCCAGCTCCACCACCTACGCCTCCACCACTGCCAACCCCTCCACCGACTCCACCACCTCCGCCTGCACCACCACCAAGCCCTCCACCCGCTCCACCACCTCCGCCAAGTCCTCCTCCAGCACCACCTCCGCCTAATCCTCCTCCAACTCCAGCCCCACCACCGACACCTCCTCCAGCACCACCGCCGGCACCTCCTCCTAATCCTCCTCCAGCTCCCGCCCCGCCACCTACACCTCCGCCTGCACCACCGCCAGCACCTCCGCCCAAACCTCCTCCAGCGCCACCACCAGCTCCTCCACCCAAACCACCTCCAGCGCCAGCACCACCACCTAATCCTCCTCCAGCGCCACCTCCGGCACCTCCGCCCAAGCCTCCTCCAGCGCCACCGCCACCACCAGCACCTCCACCTAAACCACCTCCAGCGCCAGCACCACCACCTAATCCTCCTCCAGCGCTACCTCCGGCACCTCCGCCCAAGCCTCCTCCAGCGCCACCTCCAGCACCTCCGCCCAAGCCTCCTCCGCTTCCAATGAAATTGTCGGGTTTATACACACGGTCATGAACCACTTTGTTTAAATTTCTGGCTGCGGTTACATGGCAACAAGTCGCTATTACTAACAATCCCGCAAGAATAAAGAGCCCTCTCTTCATAATGATGGATACCATAATCAATCAATATTTTTCCCCTTCTGTACTCGTCAATAAACACTACAAAGATCGCAGCTCGCACATACGATACACAAATAATTTAGCACTGCTCGGATAAGAAGCTGGAAGTTCTGTGAACGCCCTTTTATAGGATTAACGAACTAATAAACCAACATCGCGGATCGCGATGGCTTCTTACATCTTTTAATTCTTTACCTACTTATAACGTGGCTGAAGTAATCAGATGGAGACAGACAGAGAGGAGCACTTAATTACAGATTGTTTTACTTTATGGCACTCAGTGGAGCACAGCAGAGTATTCTTCGATTAAAAAAATGTTTTGGAACAGCGAAGGAAGGAAGCTTGTCAGCTGCAGTCACTGACTACATTCATTTCGACGAAACTGTATCTCTGTTGGGTTGCCTGTCATTTGCTTTGTGTTCTTTGAATAAATTTGAAATTCACGTTGTTTATACACACTTCGTAAGTCAAACTGTCACTGAATGCATGCAATCCAATCTACCTAATTGTGCTCTCTAGTCAAAAGGTCATTGAATGCATGCAATCCAATTCCGATCTGTACCTGCTAAACAGTTGTGGTCGATAAATGCATCCGAATACCAATTAATGCAATGAGGTTCCGAATGCCAATCATCATTGCTTGGCAACCAAGTTCCAACTCCTTTGGTTACCGAAACTGATCTCCTTCCCATGTTTTTCAATTGATAGCTGCGTCGGAGACTACGCCATAATTTTACCTGCATCTTCTTTTCCATTACGTTTGATTATGTAATTGTAATAATAGTAGGAATATGTGCCTATGTGTTTTAAACACCAGAGGATTCAATCCCTTTCAGTTGGTGGCCATGCCTGACAAGCACGGAAGGAAACCAGCTGCAATACAGGTGCTAGGTCAGTCAGTAAGGAGAAATGCACCGGCAACTGACAGTGTTGTCACTGTGAATTTGCGGGACAGGAAAAACAAAAAGCAGGGCACTCATCTACCGCCCCATCCCACCCAATGAACGGGTTGACCGCCCCATACCTCGGGTAGCTAATTGTTCACCATATGTGGATAATTAGTTACTAATCTAAATGTTCATAATCCTTCTATTTACATATTTAAGACTTTTGCCTAATTCCTCGGGTAGCTAATTGTTCACCGTAATGTGGATGATTGGTTACTGTTCTAAATATTCACAATCCTTTTATCTAAGTCTGGAGAATAGCTGTCTAACCTTTCTCTTTAATTTAAAGGGGGTGTTAGTGACTTCAAGTATTAATATAGAATTTTTGAACTTTTCCTCTCCAAAGTGTTTATGTAAAGATGTTTGCAATTTGTTCATTAGTGGAACAGTGTCTTAGATGAATAGTTTTGGCGTCTACATGATATTGAGTCAAATATATTTTGTGTTGATATGTTTGGCTCGATTATTGAATTTAGGATTCTTTGTCAACTTAATTATATAAGTATTGTCAATTAGAAAGGGAGTAGAATTCGCTTGTTTCTATGCAAGTCTTCAAGAATTTTCATGAGCCACACAGTCTCCTTTGTTGTTTCTGCAGTTGTTACATATTATGTCTTTATTGTGGAATCTATTGGAATTCACTATTTGTGTGACCTCCAAGAGATATCTCTTGATCCAAGACTCATAAGATGTGCTGAAGTAGATATTGTAATTTTCTTATATTTGTCAATGTATGAATATGAATATCAAATTAAGTTGAAGTCATCCATTGCGAATATTTGAGTCCAAAATCTTGAGTTCCTTTCAAGTACTTCAGAACTCTTTTTGTAGCGGACCAATGAGCTTGACAATGCTTTTGCATAAAGCTCAAAAGAATTCCAAGAGAAAATGAAATATCTAGTGTGGTAGTGGTGAGGTAGATAAGACTTACCATAAGTTGTCTATCTTAGTTGTATCCTCAAATTCATTCCCCTTTTTAGATGTGAGGTTCGGATTTTGTTCCATACAAAGATTGCATTCAACCACACCAAACTTGTTCCACAATTGTTTGATGTACTTATTTTGAGAAAGCAATATATAACTTCAATGTTGGGTCACTTCAAGGTCCAAGTAGTATTGAATGTGTCCCAAATTTATTAACTCAAATTATTTCTTTAGCTCTTTCTTTATGGATGCAATGTGCTTTCATGTTCCCTATTACCTACATATCATCTACATATACTAGAATATAGACAAAAAAAATCTTTTGACAAATATAATTCCATTATCAAGATTAAAGTGTTTGAAATTTAATTTTAGAAGATGCTTGGTCAATTTTTCATACCAAGCTCATGGTGCTTGTTTTAGGCCATATGAGCATTTGATGAGTTTTCATTCTTTCTATTCTTGTCCCTTCACAAAAAAACCTTCTATATGAGACATGAAGACATTTTCTTTCAAGTCTCGGTTCAAGAAAGCAGACTCCACATCCATTTGATGAAATTTCCATCCATTTTGAGCTGCCAAGGCAAATAAAGTTTGGATGGTGGCCCATTTTGTTATGGGGGAAAAGGTTTCTTCATAATCAACACCTTCTTTTTATGCAAATTCTTTTATCATGAGCCTTTCTTTGTACTTGTCAAGTGAGTCATCTATTTTGTTCTTGTAGAGCCACTTATAGCCAATTGGTTTGGTTCCAAATCGATAATCCATCAAAATATATGTTCCATTCTTTATGAGAGCATCATACTCCTTCTGCATTGCTTCTTTCCATACATCATGAGAAGAAACTTATTTAAAGGTATGTGGTTCAAAATTAGTAGATTAATTCAATTCACAACCATATGAAACATTAATATCATTAACTGAGTAAGAACAATCTACATCTCCTCTATTTTGTCCACTGAAGCTTCGAGTTCCTATTTTTTCTTACCTCATTAGGATGAGCACTTTCAAGTGTTTTGGCATGAGGGCTTCACTCAATGAACCTCTGACATAACACATGCATTCGTGGCATGCTAAACAATACCCTTAATTTGACTACATATAGGAAAATACCTCTGAAAATAACTTTATTTAACCCCCTACCAACACGAACCCAATACACCTTCCCAATTTAAAAAACCCTACTTTCACTAGATATTGTAGGTATCTATTTTTTCATTAACATGTTTATACCCCTTTATATTTTTTCATTAACTTTGAGCTCCATTTTTTATACACAACATATAAAAACTCTTTACCTCATATTATATGCAAAATATATTATGTTATTTTTCCCCCAATATATATCGCCCAATATGAATGCACTCGGAATGGTATTGTGCCCCCCAGTGAAGCCGCCATGTGTTTTATTGAGCCATTTTGGTGGACGTCTTAAGAATTGGTCCAAGTTACTCTATTGATAGATATGGAGTTGCATCAAGATTTATCCTTCCAATCCTCTCAATCACATCACCTAAAGGGTCTTCCTGATCCAAAGGAGTGGCTATAAATTCATGAGGGGGAGTTTGTGTTTTATAAGGAGATTCCATATATTGATCCAGGATAGGGATCCCCCGTTCAAGATGTGGAATCTCATTATCAAATTCATAATAAGTTTTTCCAAGATTGAATCTATCCAAAAAATCAAACTACCACTTAATATTGTTTTCAGTCTTGGTTGGTTCAAGAAAAATTGATGTCTAAACAATATAAACTTCTTATTTATCTCTTTGTAAAGACAACATGTTTTGGTGGTATTTGAATACCAAAAGAAGATCCATTTCTGGATGCTTTCATTAAGCTTACATTTTTGTTCGTTGCGAATCAAGGCATAACAGGTGGAATCAAAGATCTTGAGATGCCTTACGAAAGAAATGTGGCCATACAAAGTTTCATAAGGAGTCTTATTTATGAGAGCATGAGATGGACATTTGTTTTTGACATATATTGCACATAATATTACATTACCCCAAAACATCAACTTTACATTTTCCAAAAACATCATGGATCAAACGAATTCAAGATCATCCTATTCATTCTTTTAGCTATACCAATTAGTTGAGGATTATATAGAGGAGTGGTTTGATTTTGAATCACATGTTGGAAAATATAGTTCTTGAATTCATTAGAAGTATATTGATCCAGGTGGATATTGGTGGCCGCCTGCCAAGTCCACCTAGACCCCCACCATTGCCTTTCTCAGCATTTTCAGTTTCCTTAATTGTAGCACAACTTACTATTTTTAGCAGTTTTTCGGGTCCTGAAATTCCGGAGCCATTCTGAGGCCCTAAACGACGTTTTTTGGGGAATCCGGGGGCAACATGGGTCCATGGAATGGACCGATGTTGCCCGTTCCAACAATGATAGTGCTCGGATAGATC
>APFE031392461.1:0-21105 GCA_000404065.3 Pinus taeda | reverse complement strand
AAGGTGGAAAATATCCAAGAGAAGTTTCTAATGGGGTCTTACTAGTAGAAGTGTGGACTACTCTTTTATAATAGTTATGTATATGTACTAGATTTCATCCCAAGTTACACCTCAAAAGTTACACCAAGTCTTGTTGAATACTTATGTCTTCCCATCTATCTTTAGATGGAATGTTATATACCTCTTTAAATCCGTCTCAATCATCTCCCACAATGTAGTCCAAAATGCACTAAAAATGTTATGTCCTTACTTGAAATGATGCTCCTTAGTATACCAAAGTGCACCCATCCCTTATCCAAAGAACAAGTTTTTTGCTTCTTTCCCACTTATGGTGTTTCTAAAAGGTATCATAACACGTCCGTTGAACCTACCAACTATCACAAACATGAAGTCATGTCCCTTCCTAGTTGTGGGTAAACCTCCCACAAAGTGCATGGAAATGTTTTCCCAAGGATGTGTGGGTATAGGTAAGGGATGATATAGAACTTGTTTCTTGTTACTAGGCCTTCTAATACAATAAAACATGCATCCTCTTATGAACCTAACTATGTGTTATTGCATCTTATGCTAATACACATACCTCTACAAGTTGCCCACTATCTTCCCTACAACAAAGTGCCTTGCAACCTTGGAGGTGTGAGCCTCTCTAATCCACTGCAATCGCTCACCTTTAGGAACACATAACTTATCGAACCTATAGAATAACCCATCCTGGAGATGGTAGTCAATGGTGTTGTCACCATCGTACACATGACTTTATCTTTTCAACTGTCAAAACACCTACTTGAAGTCGACATCGTCTGAATATTCTCTCTGTATGCATCATGGGTGAATGGATTCATGTGCATCAGAGTTCCCAAAGTTATGATATTTGATGTGGGTGGCCTTAAAAGCATGTCGACCAACTTATTTGTACTTTCCTTCTTGTACGTGACCACTAAATGAAATGGTGTACAAACCCCATCCACTTGTAATGTTGGTTTGAAAGTTGTAGATGCCACAATAGAGAAGAGGAGCACTTGATATGACCATTGATATAGAGAATTTCATGAAAGAGAGAGGAAGTCAAGAATATGAATTAGCGAAAAGGTAGTAATGGTAGAGTTAACAAAAAGTAAGTATTAGATGAAGCAACAACGAATTCATATGATATAGGAAAGTGAGTCATAAATGTGCAAGGAATGATAATCATTGCAAAACAATGTGATGGACTTGATAAGTAAAATATATCTTAATGAAAATGCATTAACACATGGGGGGTGACATGAGAATGATAAGGGTTCTAGTAGTTCTTATCATTGTGTAGGACTTTTAAGGATATGTGGATTAAATTTTGACCAGGGAATGTGGTAGGATATCATAGGGCATCTCATGGAAAGAAAAACCCACCACTCAAGTCATTCCAACTCATTCCAAGAAGATTCAAAAATGACCAAAGTATGAAGTTTTTGAAGATGATTAGATTAGTTACATGATGGGAATATAAACCTACAAACATTCCCAATAAAATTTGAATACTCTAAATGCTCATGAAAGTGGCTAAGTATCAATAACATAAAGAGAGGCTGGAATGGAAAAAAATAGTTTAGTTTGAGTGCCATGTCCCCTCTTTTAGAATTTGGGATATGTAAGGACCAACGAAGGTTCAAAATGATTTGATCTAATTGGAAGTTCTTCATACATTGCCCAGAATGGCTAAATTTAAATAAATGTTCGGGGAGGATGGGAAGTCTTCAAAATGATCTATTTCACTTCGAATAGTTTGGAACCTTTGAAATAAGTATAATAACCTTGAGCCACCATAAATTTTTATATGCAATAAGGTCCACTTAAATACCTATAAACAAGTGGCATATGTCCACCGAAAAAGGATATTATGAATAAAAAATCCTTTATTTTTCTTTATATGACAAAAAATTGAGTAACAAAAGGTATGGCCACCGAAAAAGGATATTATGAATAAAAGATGATTTATTTTAACAAGTAGCGTATGGCCACCAAAAGAGGATATTATGAATAAAAAATCATTTATTTTTCTTTATATGACAAAAAAATGAGTAACAAAAGGTATGGACACCGAAAAATGATATTAAATAATCTATTTTTCTACATATGACAAAAATTTGCGTAACAAAAGGTTCCCATGGAAGTAGGATGTATAGAACCCATTAACATTATTGCAAGGAAATATAAAGTCAGAAGTATGGATATATACAAGCATGAACTGAAAAAATAATTCAAAATTTCCTAAACATGAACACCAATAATTTCCCATGCAACACGTTAAATGAAAATTCGAATGACGATATGTTTGTGATAGATCTATATTCCTATTATTTGGTGGTTATAACTCATATGACCCCATTTTCAACTAGGCCTCTATTTATCAAATGCAAAGAATTTACTCACCTTGATAGGATTAAAGGAAAATCAAGAAGATGGTACAAGTATAAATATTCAACAAACCTATCCATGCATCAACAATATCTTCCATATATAAACCATATATCATTAATCCTACTAAAAATATGAATACTTTAGCATAAATGGGTGCATGAGACACATTCATTTTCCTGTAGTTCATCACTTATTATTGATGGAAAACATATGACAAAGGATTCCAATGACTTATAACCCATCATCTATCTAGAACATAGGGAAATGCTTTTTTTAAATGAGGATGCAACATGTTCATTGTTACTAATTTCAATGCCATTTGAACACTCACATTGGTAGTACTCATTTATACAATTATAATAATTTAACTTTAATGTCACAAGCAAGCCAAACATCAAATTGGTGTATCGGACCCCCCATGTTTATGGAACAAGGGACCCACCTCCATGCAAGAATTTGACTGCTAAACTCTATGGAGGTGTACATACTCTAGCCCTCTCTAGATTTGAACCTATCATCTTTTACTAGGAAGCACATGTTCCTAACCATTATTCCCATTCACGCTATTCTTATACATGGAGCTTTATGACCACGATAAATCCATGGGAAACAAAATAAGTGTATTGATTTCATAGTTATGAATTATATTAGTGCTTTTAATTAGAACAAGACCATTGGTACACCTATTTATTTTGAGAGCATTGATGCACGATATTCTATCAAAATGATTATGGAACACTAGTGTGCCATTTATTTTTTTAATCATTATGGACCAGTAATGCTTTCCCTATAAAGAAATGCACTATTATAGATCAATTATATGTATTATTGTGTTAATAACTACTATATTTACAATTATATATTTTTTAAAGTCAACCAACATTCATTTGAGAATTTTTTGTTGTTGTGTGTGGGAATCAAGAGAGAGGGAAAAGGAGATAGTAATGAGCCCAATTAAATATGTTATTCATTCTCTCCTAGTGATGTTGGCCTCCTAAAATATTATGAGAAGGATAGATCCTTGGAGGAGAAGAATAACTTCATGAGAATTGTTGCAATGTTGGGATTATGTTCCAAAGGCATTGAAGGTGGAGATTGACAATTGATTTTCCACAATAGAGCATGATGCATGCTTCATTACTAACTTATCTCTAGTCGGGGAATTCATTATCCCAAATTTTGTAATGTTCCTAATCATGCTCCCATGGATATGGAACTGACACGTGTATTTAAGTATGTTAATTTTGCATCCATTGATGCAAGAGACTTTTGGGTGAGGGGGGTGAGCTAAACATTCACCGAATTTATCATTAAGGGTAAAAGATCCTAATATAAGCCTTACGTCATTTTCCATTTTCGTCAATTATGGACAAAACACAGGTTTCAAGATTCTCTATTACAATCATTACACCATTATTTAATACATTTTTTCATAGGTGAAGTTAGGTACCTTTTAGATGATTTTTATGCATTCCACCTAGCTTATTATTTTAAGGTGCAAATAATGTTATATTCCGATATGTATAGGAGTTATGTCATATATTTTGTGTGCTATTTCCATCCACTTAACTCACATACATTTGTGTCCATGGTTATCCATAAATAACTATGCATATCCATGCTTGGGGTATGCATATTGTGATATCATTATGTATACATGGGTTGGTGTGTGGTTGAAAACCTCTTATTTCCTTATGATGAGTCAACTATTGAGAGAGGTAACTACAAGAAAGAAAGTTTTAGTTACGATAATTTATTTTTACCATGTTTAATGTGCATGATATTTTTAATAATAATATGTGTAAATTGGCTAATTAATGTGGTTGATTACTTTACCAATGTTCCCTAAGTAAAGGATGTGCCATTTCTTGTCCCAAAAGATCGAGATAATAAGTTAGATGATATCTATGCCTAGAATGGAAGTGGTAAATATGTTATGGTCTCTATCAATCAATATTGAATTAGGGTAGCTACTTGATCAATTTTAGTTCAAGGCACTGCAACTATTGGTTAATTCTCATGGAGGTTATATGAGACATGTCAATAATTTTTGAGATATTGTTGGGTGCCTAGGGAATTGTGAGTTGCATAGGGTAGTAGAACTTAAGATTGTGTGATTGACAAGAAGGTGTATACTTGTTTCCAAGTTATGGTGTTGAGTTTAGCATTACTACTAGAGTACAAATGATGCATTAATATATGATCATGTTGAGGGAATTGTGATGCCTTTAGATAATACTTTGTTGAGGGCAGTGGTTAGGAAGTAGTTGGCACCAATATTGGTGTTACCAGTAGTAGTGCTCGTAGCACTAGCGGTATAACTAGAAATGTTTAGTGAACCATTTGATATGTCCATGCATCAAGGATACCTTCCATATAAAAACCATGCATTATTAACCCTAATAAAATTATTAACACTTTAGCATAAATGAGTGCATGAGATGCGTCCATTTTCTAATGTTTCATCAATAAAACATATAATAAATGAATCCCACAATATATATCCCCCAATATGAACCCACGTGCTATGGTATTTCTCCCCCGGTGAAGCCCCTATGAGAATACTAATGCACAATATTCTAAATGATTATGGAACACTAGTTTGCCACTTCTTTTATAAATCATTATGGACCATTGGCACTTTACCTATAAAGAAATGCATTATTCTATAACAATTATAGTTATTATTGAAATACTAACTACAAGATTTAGAATTCTATTTTTATTAATGTTAACTAGTACTCATTTGAGAATTTCTTCTTATTGTGTGTATAGAAGCCAAGAGAGGGGGAAGGGAGAGATTCATGAGCCCAATTACATATGTTATGAATGATCTCTTAGGTATGTGGGCCTTGTAAAATATTATGAGACTATATCCATAGAGGTAAAGAACAACTTCATGAAATAATTGATGAAATGCTGGGATAATTATGTTCCAAGGGCATAAAAAATGGAGATGGACGATTAGTTTGTTTGATGCAGGAGCATTAGAGCTTCCAAGCCATTAAGTTTTGGAAGAAAAAGCTCCAAAGGGTGTTTCAATAATGAAAAGGAATTCTAATTCCTTATTTGTAAGCAATAGTAGTTTCGTTAATCATTATACAAAGTATGAATCATAGTTAAAAAATATATATGGACAAGATTTTATTTTATTTTTGTTTTTAATTTAACTTATTTTTATTTATTCAATTTATTTTTTCTTTTCAGTAAGGAAAAAAAAGTCTGCCTTGAAAATCATGAGTGATTTATGGATTAGTTTTAAGATCTAAGAAAATCTATGATGTTTCTAAAAATTCTAACTATTGTAAGCCTACTGGCAAAGAAAAGAGAAGGTAGGTGTCAAGAAGAAGACTATGAACTAAAGAAAGATAGACCATGCCATCGCAAGAGTGTGTATAAGGGTTTGTGTTATGCATGTACAATTTCATTATGAATGGAAAGGAAAATTCACCATATTTATGTGTGTAATTCTTTGTATTTCTATGTAGTTTTTGAATACAATTGAGTTGGTGAATGTTAGATTTATTGAGATTAACTAAATCTATGCATAATCCTTGATAGAAGCAGGTCAATCTATGTGAGTGGCTGTAAGGAGAATAAACAAGATTGATAAGGCTTGTTTAGAGCAAAGCTAGGTAGAATTCCCATTTGCAATTCCCATTAAGATCTAGGTTGAATTTGGGTAGAACCTATATAGGTTCCAAATTTGTAGAGGTCTGCATGACTTAAAAGAATCTAATGATGGATTATGGATTTCAATGTGAGTATATCCAACTATTGACGGTGCTATAAATCTGTCAACTAAGGGGTATCCCCAATTAAATGTCCCAATCATACTTCACGTCGTTCGGTGTGGGATCCCATCTGGAAATAAGCCCCAACTGCTATATATTCTTATAGATTTTCATTGGCCATAATGTTCAACACAAGAGACTAGTGCATAAGTACTTTCAGATGAACAAGTGAGTATGCCTTGTGAAATGTTCAATTGCAAACTGTATCAAGGTTCTTCTACCGAAAGGGAAAGAAAAAGTGAGCCTTTAAAAGAAGAGTAATAATAGTAATCTAGTAAAGGCACAAGAGCATATACATATGAATGAATCATTAGACAGATAGCGAAATAGTTCACATAGAAGACATCAAGCCTTCAAGAAGGATTGTAGCAGATTCAAGGGCTACCAAGGTCAAGATCTTCAAAACCATAGATTGAAGAAATCTACACCAAGAAGAATCTTTCAACCATCTTCAAGGAAGAAGGAAGACTAAAACATTCAAGAAGGATCGTGAATCGAGCTCTCTCTCATCAATCACTCAAGAAGCAAATCCTCTATCAACATCAAGATTAAGGAGGAAGCAAGCATCAATTTCTCATGTAATTCTATCACTATATCTGATAATAACAAAATGTCTTTTTGCAAGGAAAGTAATAAATTGGTTGGGGCTGCAAATTACCTTGCATGGAAGAAAAGGACAGACTTAAATCTTATTGAAAATGAGGTCATGGATCACATCAGGGAGTCAATAACCCAACCTCCAAATGAAGATACTCAAGCACATGCTAGATTCATGAAGGGAGAAGTGAGAGCCCAAAGGATTCTCATATAATCTATAAATGACTCTCTAATCCCATATGTATCAAAGTTGGAGATTGCAAAAGCTATATATGACAAATTGGTAGAGTTGTTTTCTGTAAGTACTGCAGGAGAAGTAATCTCATTAAGGCAAGAATTCTACAAACTAAAGATGTCCAAGGAATATGGAATAGCCTCATACTTCATAAGGATATCAGAAATTCGAGATCAACTACAAGAGCTAGGAGAAGTGATTTTTGATAGAGAGATGACCATAGTGGTACTGAATGCACTACCGGAAGAATGGGGTAACTTCACTTCAAGTTTATATGGGAAGAAAGGGACCACTCCATTTCAAGATCTATGGTCACTCTGTAAGGTTGAAGAAACTAGACTGAAGGCAAAGGTTTATGTTGGACCAAATGAGGAGAATCAAGCATATGTTGCTATGGCAAGAAGAAACGGGAAATTTGGAAAGTTTGGTCCTCAAAATAACAGGAAGAACATGGCTAAGGTAAGATGTTATGGATGTCAGGAACTTGGGCACTATAGAAGAGATTTTTTTAAACATAATAAGGACAAGAGAGATAGGGAAGAAGCCCATAGTACTGAGTAAGTGAAAGAACCTGAGACACAGAAGCTTAAGAAGGAAGAATTAAAAGATCTCTACTATGACTAAGATGATCTTCTTCACTAGAAAGTACTTTTCACTTGTAATTTATAGATAGGAAGAAGTGTAAATAAGATAGGATGCATTAGATTAGAAAATAACATCATGATAGAAGTATTAGAAGTAAGATCTCTTGACATGGGAAGCAGAAAGAATCTTTGGGATAAAATTCTATTGATTACAAAGAATAAGAGCTCCTAGAAACCTCATTGAAGTCTCAAATGATAATTATAGAAAGAAGTAGAGGTCATCATCGACTGGGATCATCATACAATAGTCAATAAGGCAACATCTGCTGGGTGAGGATATAAAAGATCCTCAGGTTTCTCTGATCAAATCCTTATCAAAGGATTCACCTATCTAGAAAGGAAGCAAATGTTTCATTAAGAATTCCAACTTGTGGGATTCAAGGGATAATGGTATGATAACATAACAATGAAGTAGGTCTAAAACCCTTTTGTTCAAATGAAGCTGCTACAGGAAGTCTGGATGACCCAAAAGAAAGAAGAGGTATGTATGCTTACATAGGTTATTATGAAAGTCATGTCATATGTTACAGGTAATATGGATCAATATTTCCATCCTAGGAAGAATGATCAAAGAAAATGAGGGTCTCCTCCTCTTGAAGTTGCAGAGAGGCATAGGTCACACTAGATGAAATCAACATAATATGTTCTCATATGAAGCATGAAGGAGCTAACTACATTTGAGGATCTTTGATGGGAAGCTCCTGGGAATGAAGTGTGTGAGGAAAAAGGAGGAAGTGATCATGAGATATGCAACAATGGCAAAAGGCATTCAACATTTGAGACCAAGAAGATTTGACTAGAATATCTCTCGAAAAGATATGAAGACTTTGATGGAAGTCGGAAAAAGATAGAGACCCTTGACAATGGATATTTTTGGGAGATGTGTCAACATGTATGCAGGACGCTGATACCTATAGGAAGATGTCATGATAAGAGACCATCACAAAGGTAATTTTGATTTAAGTGTTGATTTCGTATTTTTGAACTAATATCTGGATAGGTTTATGTAGGACTGCCAAAGGGAAGATCTGTGGATGACTTCCGGGAAAATGATATAGAAGGATGTAAGATCCTTCAAGAAAATATGGCATGAAGAAAGCAGCATGACATGAAGCAAAGCCAGATGGAAAAACTGACGAATCACTTTCTAATGAAAGAAATGAGGACATGACTGACTCATGAACAAAAGTAGTGGATTGTGTGTGCACTATGAAAAATTCCAAAAAGATGAAGACTCCATGACGAAGAATAAATTCATGACATCAAAGGGAGGAGATCTTCACGCAACTGGTTGTTCCATGATCTCCACATGAGGAGCTACTGTAGGTCCCTAGTTAAGAGGGAGCCTGAAAAGAAGTTTCTTACTTGGAAGAAACTTGGAAATTCCTACTCTAAGAGGGAGCTTAGGTACATTCCTTTTGTATGAATGAGTACATTCCGTTATTGGAATATGTCCTCCCTATCTGAGAGGGAGAGATAGACACATCATTATGGTCTTCACCTCGGAAGACAGAATGGAGGAATGGGTAATTATTTGGCATGTGATGCTCTTTGAGGATGAGATAGGGCATTCAATAGAAGAGTATTCATGGAGGACCGATATTCTTTGAGGACTGGGGAGTCCAAGATAAGAATAATCCTCATGGAACACACCCTGAGTACCCGGGTAGGGGATGCTTCAAGAAAGACAATGATGAGAGTGTCTATAAATCATTGGTCTCGCTAGAATTGAGCTCAGATCTTGTGAAGAGATTGCACTGTTAGTCAAGGCCTTGCCATGTGACAATGTTGGTTGATATGATGCTATGCAAATGAGTTACCAATCTGAATTTTTTTCTGATGAGAAATTCTTTAGATTGAGAATGTCCAAGTACCATTATGAATACCTCCCTAGTTAAGAGGGAGTGTTGAAAAGTGTAACTAGGTTCGGTCTTCATAATGGCATGTAATTATGATTTTATGTAATGAGATGTAAATAAGAAAAATAAAATTATTGTATTGCTTGCTTCATGGGTTTCATGAGCAAGAGATTTTGTTTTTGAGTCAAGACTCCCATTGAGAGTCTTGAGGAATTATTTTTCATCTAGTCATAAAATGATAGAGTCATTGTCATGTAATGAAGTCATGTTACACATTCTAAAAGGTCAAACTTGTATATGTAAAGTATCCTCCAAGACCTTGTCACTTATATTCTTCAAGTTGTCCTACAACGATGGAAAAACTTGCTAGAAGAAGTTGGCCTACCTACTTGAGATCATGTCAGCCTAAGGGACGTGAGATGAGGTGTATAAGTAGCCACACTCGGCCTCACTTAGATAAAAACAAGTCGACAAGCATTCGATCAAGAAGAAGTGGAAAGAAGAGCCTAGCAATAGAAGTGCGAAGAAGATATAGCGAAGTAAGGTTTCTTCTAGGGATAGCGAAGAACGGATTCTTCTAGGTATAGCGAAGGAGAGATTTTTCTAGGTATAGTGAAGGAAGGTTTCTTTTGGGTTCATCGAAGAAAGTATTCTTCTGGGGTACTCGTTTTGGGTATAAAAGAAGGACCAAAGGCATCAAGAGAAGATCGTAGGAGAACTTATTGTTGCATAGAAGGAGGCCGAAGAGAAGCAGTATAGAAACTAGGGTTTATGATCTAGAGATCGAGATTCTCAAGAGATAGTCGAGAAGAGTAGTGTGAAGTCGAGAGATCGAGATTCTCTAGAGGAAGTTGAGAAAAATCAGGTGAAGGATAGAGATCGAGTTTCTCTGGAAGTCGAGGAGAGCTGTTGGAGATTTAGAAGGAAGTCGGGGCAGAGCATCAAGGTTAGTGACAAGGTTCTTGGGAGGATACTAGAGTCAAGGGTCTTTTTCATGGTCTTGGTACTCATCAATTGAAGATCTAGAAGAATAATTTTGATCGGGTTTTCCTTGCAAGAGGTGAGAGGTTTTGGCTTTGGTTGACAAGCCTACATACTGTGTCACTTGTCTCTTATTGTGCATATTGGTAATTGTCTTGATGAAAAGAACACAATAATAACATAACGAAGAAAAGACTATAAGCTAAGAAATAAAAGTATATCACAAGCAATTATCAAGCAGAGAAATCATTTTACTCTTCATGCCCTAGATTTATCAACAGAATCCACATCCCACCCATAACCAAGTTTTCCTCCTCATCTCTACTAGTTTCTGCATAGATGGCCCAATCTACAGTTTCACAACTCCACTTTACTTAACCATTAAGTTGCTAGAAATGGCGGGCTAACCTCCCCGAAATGTCGTTCGACATTTTGGATTCGGAAACCTGTACGAAACGCATAAAAAAGGGCATAAAAAATTATTGGAGGCGTTTCAGAATTTTGGAAATTGAAGGTTGGAATCTGAAAATGTTTTTAGGGCGTTTTTCGTAAAAAAACACGCATTTTTGATTATTTGTAATACGTTTTAGATTTGACCAAAATGAATTTGGCCAAAACAAGAATGTATTGGAAAGGGGATCCACCGTTCATAAAAATGTTTCACGATGAATGGTCGTTGGGAACAGATTTCATGATTTTCATTGTGTTTTAACTTTTTTTATGAGCCTGTTTTCAACCTTTACCTATACCATTTGCGACGTTTTTCATTTGGAATTTTGGAACCATCATTTTCATTTTCCTTTGACCATGGAGCAACCGTTTGTGTTTTCCTTCGACTGTGGAGTGACCATTTGCCTTTGCAGCGAGTGACTGTGTGAGGTAAGTTAGTGTGTAGCGGCCATTTGCCTTTGCTGTGAGTGACTGTGTTGAGTGACCATTTGTCTTTGCCGCGAGTGACTATTTTCCTTTGTTTTGAGATGTGAGCGCTGTGAGCGAGTGTGGAGCGGCGTAGACTGTGAGCAAGTGTGGAGAGGAGCATACTGTGAGCGATTGTGCACTGTGGAGGTGGAGCCCTCAACCCTCAACTCGCAAGCGAGTAGTCACTAGTGTGAACTGCACTGTGGACTTTGGAGTCTGGAGCCCTTAGCCCGCCAACCGACTGTGTCACTCAGTGACTGTGGGAGCTCGAGCCATAATGGAAGCGTCAAGGCTCATTTTGATTTAAGGCAGTGCGTAATAATCATAATGTCATTTCCTTTAAATCAGTGCAAGTAAAGTTTTTGAAACATTTTCCTAAACTTCATGGAAAATGGCTAAGTGAGAGCCATTGTAATAAAAGCCAAATTCTTTAACTAGCTTTCGCTACCTTAAGCACAAATAAATGAAAGTAATTGCCACTATTTACGTAAGCTTACTATAGGGAACGTGAATCAATCCCTACATAGAATGAGAAAATGCACCAGGAGTAATCGTGGTAACCTCCACTACATATTTAAGCACAAAGACATACCTGTAGACATCTCAAGCAAATATTTGATTTGCAACAAAGACACCTATCTGTTGGACAAAACATAAAGACAGTTTACGATATTGCCAAGTACCTCTGCCTCTGGTGATAATTATCTGTCCCATTTTCAGTTTTGTTCAATCCTCGTGAATTACAATGTAGAGTTGTTAACAGGGTTAATATGTGATCAAATGTATATGTAAATAGTAGGATGGCCTAGTTGTCGTAGGCCTATGTGAGCAACAGTTGAGAAATTGAGAATGTGTTTGTATCACTGTGCGATAGTGCATACACTGTATACATATAAAGTCATTATAGGTTACAGGCTTTCATTTTGTTATGTCTTTGAGGTTTTGTGTTTGAGCAATAAGTTATAACCAATACTAGTGACCTATACAATATTACAATTGGAAACTCGTCTGTGAGAACAAAAGCAAAAGTACATGCTTGACATATTCAAATTTCAACTGTCAACGAATAGAGTTCAGATTAATTGTTTCTTCTTCAACAGATAGAGTTCAAAATCCATATTAGTTTAGCTAATGTTGGTCCCTAACGTTTTCAATGAAGCTGAAGGAAATAATGCAACAAAACTACTTTTTTGAGTTCTCAATGGCATCAAAATTACTAATAACCAGTAACATAACGAGTAATACAGTAAAAAACTTGTCTAACAGTGAACACTACTCATGTGGCTCAAATATTTAATTTATCAAACAAAGTTTTGATTTAACAATTAAGATCTTATAATATATGTCAATTTTATTTTGCAGTTTCATTTACATCATCATCATCAATCATGGCAACTTCAAGTTCAACCATTTGTGAGGCAGAGGAAGTGGAACATGAAATTGAATCTGCCCCTAAAGTCGATCCAAAGTCACCACTTTGGAAATATGTAACTACTGTTGGGAAGATCCAAGGAGGGGGATCGCTGGCATGAGTTTGCAGTGAGTGTAAAAATGAGTATAATGGATCATAAACACAGGTTAAAGCACATTTACTTGGGTTAAAAGGCAATGGGGTTCGAATATGCAGTAGCCCACCTAAAGAGAATGGGAGAGATGGAAATGGTTTAAGCAAGGAAAAACTTGCAAAATATCAGAAAGAACAAGACGAGGCAGATGCTAAAGAAAATGAGGCAAATCCTGCTTCTCAATCAAAACTACTAATAAGGTTGGGAGCATCTTCATCAAAGTCTCCACTTCATTCTCATGGAATTGTTGGTTTAAAGCAATTTAATTTGGACCGCTTGAAAGGAGTTCTAATAATGATGCTCGAGATACGACAATTGCAGCTATAGGTCAATGTATTTATGAAAATGGCCTTCCTTTTAACTTTGTGTGATCTCCTTGTTGGGTAAAGATGATAAAAGCAGTGAATGAAGCCCCAAAAGGGTTCAAGATCCCTAGATATTAGAAGGTCTGCACCATAATGTTGAGTGCTGAAAAGTTAGATTTGGAGGCTAAATTAAGCCCCATTCGTAATTCATGGCGCATTTCAAGGGTGTCCATCATTTTTTATGGATAGAAAGATCAAAGGAATAGGCCTTTGATCAATGTGAATGCTCAGAGCCCAAAGGGGCCAATGTTTTTGAAGGCAGTGGATTGTACGTGGCAAATGAAAGATTCTCAATTCATTGCTGACATTTTGATTGAAGCAATTGAATTGGTGGGGCCAAAAAATGTTGTCTAGGTAATAACTCACAATGCAACGGTGTGTAGAGCAACAAGCCTAATTATTGAAGGCAAATCTAAACACATCTTTTGGACTCCTTGTGATGTACCTTCATTGAACCTCATGTTGAGCAAGATGGGGAAGAAAATTGAGTGGATTCGAGTTATTTTTGAGGAGGCAAAAGGAATTCAAACATTCATCACAAACCAGCACATGTCCCAAGGCATCTATATGGAATTTGCGAAGTTGGAGCTCCTTAAGGTACCTAAACTTTAAAGTTTATTTCATAAATTCTAATTTCTATGACTCTAAATTCAAATATGTAAATTGGATTCTCAATGTCATGATTCGTGAATCATTATAGTTATTTAATCAAATTATGATTTTTAATTTATTGAAACATTGACAATTTGACACCTGCAGGTTGCCGAGATTCAATTTTCTTCTCACATCATAGTCTTAACAAGGCTTATGCAGGTGAAAGATGCATTACAATCAATAGTATGCATTTCTCTTTGGAATAAATGGAGGCAATCCCAATCTGATAGAGCACAAGCAGTGAAAAAACTGGTTGTTGATGATAAATGGTGGGATAAGGTGGAGTACCTCTTGGCATTTACTAAGCCAATTGTGGATTTGCTGTGTTTGACACAAATGTATCTAATTTAGGAGAGGTGTATGAGGACAATGATTATATGATAGAAAAGATAAGGGTGGCTATAAATGCCATAGAGAATGATCGAGATGAATTCTTTTACAGAGAAGTAAAAGATATATTGACCAAAAGTTGGAACAATATGACCACCCCATTGCACCTTTTGGCATATGCAGTGAATCCAAAATATTATGCTGTAGAGTTGCTAAGTGATCCAGAAAGAACCTTACCAAGCAAAGATCCAGAAGTCTCACAAGGATTTAAAAAGGTTTTTAGAAAGCTTTTTGTAGATCTTGAAATTGGGCTTCAGATCCGTGCAGAGTTTTTGCTCATTTTGTGGGATCAAAGGGTTGAGGTTCTGATATTGATTGTATGCGGGACAAGAGCGCAATGAGTCCAATTGAATGGTGGAACTACTATGGTGGGGAACTTCCACATATCGAAAAATTGGCCATGAGGATCTTTTAACATGTTGCTAGTTCCTCGTTAGTAGAAAAGAACTTAAGTACAGATGGCTTCATCCATTCGATAAAGTGAAACAGATTGAGCTCTAAAAAGGCCGAGGAATTAGTGCATGTTCATTCAAACCTTTGCCTTCTCACACGAGAGACAAATAGAAATTTAGGGCTGCCAAATTATAGGATGTGGAACTAGAGTTTCCTCACTTGGATATGACGTTGAATGTGAGGTCTCATATGACTTTGTTTGATGCGGAGTGACCAACATGTAGATTTTCAAGTGGACATGGCAGCGATATTCCCACTTCTGGAAAGGATGTGGAACTTCCTAGTGACGGGGATGAAGACATATTTGATGATATGTAAATGTAATTTATGATGGTATTTTAACTTCTAAACTTTTGAACAACCATATGAATTATGAATAAGATTAGTATATTTTCGGTCATAGTTCATTTTGTACTTTGTACTATGTAGTATGCATTATTATTAATTTTGGTGATGATATTGTAACTTGTCATGTTGATGATTGAAATTTGAAACAAAACCCTGATGATATGTTGAATCATGAATGTTATAATAATCATTAATGATGATGACAATGTTTATGCTGAATTGATGATGATGATAATTGATTATGTATTTTTAGATGTAATCTAGATTTGAAAAGATGAATGGTAATATGAAATTCTTATTTTGTTATATATATGTGTGTGAGGTTTCCTGCCGTTTCGTATCCATATTTTTTGAAAATTTGTCTTATCCGTATCCGTTCCCATCTCTGTTTCAGTGTGACCTAGCTTAACCAACTTGTCTAGACCAACATGATCTATGGGAATAGTATTATACAACCTACCTGTGGTAATTGAACATACCTTAGAGCACAAACATCAATATTGAACTCAATTTTCAATCCAAAATATGCGAATTCTTCTTAAAGGAAGAAGCGTTAAGATTTAAGTGCACCAGCAGCTGTGTATAGACTATCTAGTATCAAGTAACAATCTTTCAACTGCATGAGAAATTAATACAATATAGTTTGAAACTGGGTGATGAAATTAATATAGGAATCTCAAGCCAAATCACTTAAATGTAGATTACACTTAAGAACCCAGAAAATAATTTTGGATGCTGTCAGCTGTGACAACAAAGCTAGTGGTGGATATAGAGAATCGGATTGGTTGTTAGAGCATCAAAAGTATTCCAAACCAACTGCTCTTAATTCTCCCATTAAACTTGCAGCAGACAGATTGGTCTCCACCTACGTTTAGTTTGCCTAAAGTATGTACTGTTTTGTATTGGGATCTTCAAAGTTATTTAAGATATTATGTAAGAATTTTTTTTGACTGTTTGTGGCTGGCCCTTCCCATTACACAGAACAAGAAGTAGAAAACATAAGTAATAATTGCAGAGTCAAGAAAGGATCCTGCCCAAGGATTCAAATTAGGCATCCAATAACTGAACATGGGACCTCATTCTTTGTTTACACTTTTCAGCGAGAATACTTCATTGGAAGGATGATAAATTTAAAGGTAATTAGGTGTGTGGACCAAAGAAACTGAGCTTTGTTTGATAGGGTTCAGTCTCAATGTAAATGAAGTCATACGCTTCCTGCATTAATTATATTTTCAATATAATAGTTTTAATAAACTTTATAAATTTGAATTCTCTTCTGGAATGATATATTATGACACAAAGAGCTTTTCATATACAATTGAGTGAGTTAAACCCTTGGTTAAGCTTGACTTCCAAATTAATTTTCTTGGTATATTTAAAGTCATTGTCACGAAAATGTGCATCCCCACAAGAAGAAATTCGACTGAATAGTGGACATCTTCAAATCATGTCAAATAAAAGACCGAACAAAGGCTTCAGATTCAGAGTCCAATTTTCTGAATGTACTCAGCTTTATTATTAATCAATGGTTTGAAAGGTCAGCTGCCTTGACTGTAGCCAAACAAAGGGTTCAGATTCAGAGTCCAATTTTCTGAATGTACTCAGCTTTATTATTAATCAATGGTTTGAAATGTCAGCTGCTTTGACTGTAGCCAAACAAAGGCTTCAGATTCAGAGTCCAATTTTCTGAATGTACTCAGCTTTATTATTAATCAATGGTTTGAAAGGTCAGCTGCTTTTGACTGTAGCCGTGAGAATGTTTTGGCTCCCTGACGTTGATATACTCATAAAATGCATTTTTACAAGATGCGAACATCTGATATTATGACTGAGAAGTGACTCTTTTCAACTCGCGTGTATTTTCATCGCTAGTAATGAACATCTGATATTAGGACTGAGAAGTGACTCTCTTTTCAACTCGCGTGTATTTTCATCGCTAGTAATGTCCAATTGAATGCGGAGGTCGGTCAGCAAACAATGATATTCCAAGCTTAAGGAACTTGGATTCTGAGCGTAAAAGGCCTTTAACACAGAACGATATGCCACTAACTCCATATCATGTGTTTTTATCGTTTGCTCCATGGCTTCTGCCGAATCTCCACGCGTAAACCTTTTGACATTATCGCTTTTTCCATTTTGAATGCCACTGAATGTTCCATCTCTTCTGTCATCACGGACACACGGTCTTTTGATTCGTGTCAAAGGACGGGCAGGACTCAGAGACAGGGCTTCAACATTCTTTAATCCATTGAATGTTCCATGTCTTCTGTCATCAGGGACATACGCTCTTTTGACTCCTTTCATAGGACGGGCTTCAACATTCTTTAATCCATTTCCAAAAGACTTGGACCCTCTTGAATCTTTGACAACTCGCTTAGCATCAGGGAAATTTGAGCATTCTTGAGTTTTCTGTGGTACCCTCGTTCCTACCAAGCCACATGGTCTTTTCTGCGTGTTCACTTCTTCTTCTGGTTGCTCTTGGGATTGCATATCCCCAGGACATGATGCAACAGAAGATTGCTCACTATTTTCGGCCACGGGACAGTAGTTTCCATCATTGATGTCATCACTTGGATGCTACACGACACAGGAAAGAATACATTAGCCATTGTATTATGGAGGGACTGAAGGTCCTCCTAAGTTCACTATAAAACATAATAATACAAGTTCCGAGAGAGAATTTAGTAAAAGTAAGAAAAACTTTTTAATGGTTTAAAATTTTGGAATTAATCATCCATCTCTCCTACACTGCACTGCACAAGTAGTTGAAGTGAATTACATTCACCTTACGAGGCAAGGATTAATGCTTATACACAGGGCAGGGATGTGAAAGTATGAACCCATCTCCAACGTAGTAAGCATAATCAACCATACTTGTATGCTTGATGCCCATTGTGTACACAGATGCAACTGAGTTTCAAATTTGTGAGAATGGACAACATCATTCTTATATTCTAACAGAATTTAACAGAATTCGACTGTAAAGAAAATGTATTACATAATTAAACTGGAAAAAATTATTGGAAACAAAAGCTCATTAATGGATAAATCAATGCCAAGTTCATGCAATAAATCAATGCCGAGTTTGATTAAGCGCACAATATCCTCATCATTTAAGCCCTAGTTCAACTTGAAACAAGAATATATTTCAAAGTTCAATGCCGAGTTTGATTAAACGCACAATATCCTCATCATTTTTTAAAGCCCTAGTTCAACTGAAACAAGAATCTCTTGAAACTTAAGGAGGACGTTAACCTATTTAACCTGGGAGGTACATAATAATCATGAAATCGTAGTTTGAACCCTAGTTTACAAAGGATTCTAATAATTCTGGATTACTCAAACACTTCTAATCATCCTCTTTCTATTGGAAACAATTAAAAGTGAACGGAAATATAAAAATCCATTAATTAACCGTAGAATTTGGCTATAAACAAATTACTGATTCTAATGAGAACAATCCATTAATTAACTGCAGAACTGGGCTATAAACAAATTATTGATTCTAATGAGAACTCTATATCGCATGGAGTTCATGACCGAAGAAATGATAATAGAAAAATTGAAAAAAATGAAAATATAATCGCAATAAAGGTGTCACCTTTGAGTTCAACAGCGACCAACTTCCTTTGGACCATTGTAAAGGATGGCGTAGTTTGGAGAGAGGAAATTTGCTGTAGCAGCGGTTTTGAGGATTATGAATTAAGAAACACTCGGCAGCATGAAACACTTTAATGACGGAGCCCCACCACCAGCAATGATCGTCGTAAACTTCAACAATATCCCCAACGGAGTAAGAGCGTGTTTCTGACAAGAGGGGAGGAATGGGTCTGACTTGGGTATATGACACATCATCTTCTGTCAAGCGTTGCCCGTTGTCCATGAGGAATTGAAATTCTTGTTGGTAGCGTATCTTGTAACGATGCGCTCGCCCAGGTGGCACATAGATGGCCACTATCACTCCCTGCAGCCAAGCACCCGAATACCTGGACTCGTTACTCCGCACCTCCACACTCATCCCCAACGTCAACTTGCTGCTCGACATCTTGAAATCACCACCAGTACGAGCAGCACCCTGCAATCCAACAACAACAAACGATATTCTTCGCTACCAATGACGATGTGCTTAGTTGAGAAGAAATGCGAAAAATATAATCGAGAGAAAAAAAGAGATTGGTGTATCCCTAGTTACATGCACTACGCCGAGGTGGGCAGCAGCGAGACTATACTAAGTGTGGTTTGGTGTCCGACTATGTACAGACATCATAATCACATTTCACTGCGTATATTGCCCGAAGAGAGACGGAAAGCTTATATATTTATGTTTCCTAAATTCGTATTAATTAATAATAATAATGTAAATCGGAATTAATTAATAATAATAATAAGACATCTATTAAATTGGTAATCGGTAATTGGTGAGATTCCTTGTTTGTAGGATATCCATCAATTTGGTGGCCCATGAGATTCCTTGTTTGTAGGATAGGGGTTAGTTTTTAAACTATTGGATTATTAATGTCAGCTAAAGTGTGTAGGGTTTAAAAAATTATTTTACTAAGGTGTATATTCTATCTCTACTAATTTGAATATATGATTTTTTATAAAGAAATATAAGATGAAGTTACTAAAATAAAATTCCGGCATAATCTCTAAGCATGAAAAAAAAGCCAAACTGTTTTTGTAATTATAATGCTTAAATATGAGAGCTAAGCATGGGAAAGAAAACTTCAAATTGTTTTTGTAATTATAATGCTTAAATATGAGAGTTTTTTATTGTGATTATAATGCTAGCATAATATCTAAGCATGGGAAAGAAAACGCCAAATTGTTTTTGTGATTATAATGCTTAAATATGAGAGCTAAGCATGGGAAAGAAAACTTCAAGTTGTTTTTGTGATTATAATGCTTAAATATGAGAGTTGTTTATTGTGATTATAATGCTAGCATAATCTCTAAGCATGGGAAAGCAAACACCAAATTGTTTTTGTAATTATAATGCTTAAATATGAGAGTTTTTTTATTGTGATTATAATGCTAGCATAATCTCTAAGCATGGGAAAGAAAACCCCAAATTGTTTTTGTGATTATAATGCTTAAATATGAGAGCTAAGCATGGGAAAGAAAACTTCAAATTGTTTTGGTGATTATAATGCTTAAATATGAGAGTTTTTATTGTGATTATAATGCTAGCATAATCTCTAAGCATGGGAAAGAAAACCCCAAATTGTTTTTGTGATTATAATGCTTAAATATGAGAGTTGTTTATTGTGATTATAATGCTAGCATAATCTCTAAGCATGGGAAAGCAAACACCAAATTGTTTTTGTAATTATAATGCTTAAATATGAGAGTTTTTTTATTGTGATTATAATGCTAGCATAATCTCTAAGCATGGGAAAGAAAACCCCAAATTGTTTTTGTGATTATAATGCTTAAATATGAGAGCTAAGCATGGGAAAGAAAACTTCAAATTGTTTTGGTGATTATAATGCTTAAATATGAGAGCTAGGCATGGGAAAAAAAAACTTCAAATTGTTTTTGTGATTATAATGCTTAAATGTGAGAGTTGTTTATTGTGATTATCATGCTAGCATAATCTCTAAGCATGGGAAAGAAAAATCCAAATTGTTTTGCTAATTATAATGCTTAAATATGAGAGCTAAGCACCGGAAAGAAAAGTTCAAATTGTTTTTGTGATTATAATGCTTAAATATGAGAGTTGTTTATTGTGATTGTAATGCTTAAATATTAGAGTTGTTTATTTTGGATGATGAATTAACAATCAAGGACAATCAATAAAGTATCTTTTCAACAACTCCATTTTTTATTATTTATTCATTCACAAATTGTAGTGATGTCTAGCGCCTCAAAAAATAAGATTCTAACAAGTTAATCATAAAAGATG
>APFE031392457.1:116159-129019 GCA_000404065.3 Pinus taeda | reverse complement strand
CAGATTGTTTTCACCTCCAAAATCATTTGCTTCGTTCTGTGTCATTGATGTGGGATCCATTAAGGCCCTCCTGCGATGGGTCGCTTCTTGTCGACATCAGCTCATTATCCAAGAAGTTGACTTAGGAACAACCCTTTCAGTACTTTGAAGCTTGCATGCCTCAATGGAAAGTTCTCACTTTCGGCGACAGGTTTACATCAATGGCCTTCGACTGAGAGATTTTGCGTGGTGTTCGATGCCAAGTCCTTTTTCACACCATGTAAATTGTATTGTAGTACCTTGACGGTCATTGTCATTATTGGTGATTCCTCTCGCGCCTGTAAGCAGCTTACATCATTGGCTGGTAATCAGGCGATGTCTTTCCATGTTCAACTCCAAAGAATTTTTCACATGGATCGAATTGTACTCGAGTGAAGATTGGCCGAGTTTGAAGACCCTGGATCTAGTTTCATCCATCCGGGCTGCGATATATTCAGGAATATAAAAACATTCGGTGTACATCATTGCCAAACAGATGATCATCCAAATCAAAGGATGATGTGTCCATATCATCAGTCTGTCACACAGACGATCGTCTGTCCTATGTACATGAAAATGAGTTTATAAAGTTGAGCATGGGAATGCCCGCCTTGCTAGATCATGAAAAAATGTTGTCAAATATGTATTGTATTGTATCTTATTACAGGTCGCCTCCCAGCTCAGAAAAACTTCAGATCCTCATAGTAAATCATTTCACCCGACATCAAAAATGATTAACGACCTCATGCTTTAGGGGGCAACTGTTATAGGAATTTTTGGGCACTTCAAACCCAATCACAAATGTCCATAAACTGAGGGCTCTTAAGTCCCTAAAAGGGTTGCTTCACTGCCTAAAGGAACAAGGTCAACTGATTACATCATCTCCCAGAAGTTCTCCACTGAAAACTACTCATAAATGGTCAAAACTAGACCATACTGAAAGCTCCATGCGGAGGGTGCGATGCATATCACCTTCCCAATGTATAGGGTGCGATGCATACTGTTTTGCTCCTCTGTAGGGTGCGATGGTCGGGAATGGACAAATGGCAGGGACAAAAATGCGAGGTGGAAGACCATGGAATATTCCAGAAGCTTCCCCTCTGACACTTGCCACTTCATTTTCGACCAGGGATGAGTAAGAGATCTTCATTCTCCAAGTGGAATCAGGAACCATCAGAGAGAAGACACTAATCAAGATCACAAAAGATGACTCACCTCTTCACAGAGATCTAGAGGCTGGAATTTTGTAACTTATAGAGAAGTGTTGTTGGTATTTTGGTGTGCATTCACAGTGTTGGGTGATTTTGCTTTGCTTGAGGTGAAGAAGGGCTTCTTGGCTGGAGGATGATGCTGGGTTAGAGCTGCTCATGGTTGTAATCCTCTTGCTACTTTTATCTGAATAAAGCTATTCTTGTTTCCTTCCATATTCTGGTGTATTTGTTTATATATGCTTGTATATGGTTAATGTACATCTGATCCTGCATTATTTATGAATTTAGATCCTTGTTTCTTGCATAGTAGTGTGTTGCTGTGATTCTACAGGTCTTTTTAAAGCTGAGCAGACAAAGAGTGAGCGGAAAAACTCTATCAAGAAGGAGAGGGAATCGAGCGCAAGACTCAGGCTGGCCTTCTTGGTTCTCCTCTCATCTATTTTCATAAGGAATCAATAGTAGACTTTGATTGTTTGTTTCTAAGATAGCCACCCATCTTAGTGGGAATAGAAGCATCCGTGTGCACACTATTCCCATATAACAATCTATATTTATAAAACCCCAATCTACTTAGGGTTGATAATGAAGTCTAGAAATCCTATTTTCTTAATTTTTAGAATTTTGGTATTGTTCTAATAGAAACCCTGGTCCTTTAGGGTTTGTTGTTAATGTTTAAATGAAATCCTAGATCCTTAGGGTTTGATGAATTAGGATTTATGGGAAAACCCCTTGTGATGTCTATAATAAGATTCTAGGGTAAAAACCTTAAGTGTGTATTCATTTGAATGATTGAAACCCTAGTCTTTTCAAAATTTGTTACATGTCTAACTTTAATATATTAATGTCTGTGTCTTAGGACTACCTAGTAGATAATGTTGTGATTCATTAGTACATGATTATAAAATCCTAGATTATATATATGTTGACCTATTTGTCATTGTTCATGGTTTAGTCCATGAATTCTAGAGTTTGTAACAATGCCTAGTAAAGATTGATAACCTAAGATTTTATGATATTATTAATATGCTTTAGTTTTGATATCTAGGGTTTGCAACAAACCCTAGTAGAATCTCTAAAGGCTTTGTGGAATCTAGGGTGTGCAAGAGTAAGAGTATGTTATCTTGATTGAGTTGCTTTAAGTCTTAACAATAATCCTAACCAAAAGGTTAAAATATGTTTATCTTACTAAACCTAACTAGGTTTAGGTATCAGATGTCTAAATTTTGAAGGTTTTGATACTTCCATTATAATGACTTGCTTTTTAGTATAGTTAACTTCATGCTTTTGTATATTTGTATTTGGTTGTAATTTCTATTGAAATATTTGCACGTATACAATCTTCAAGAAAATAAAGATATTCATATAAACATGAGGAAGGAAGATAACCTTGATATCGTAACAAGGAATGGATCCATAAAATATTATCCAATGTTATGGAAGAAGGAAGTGGTTAATCTCCCTAAGTTGAGAGGGAGACTTGATAGAAGAAAGGGTATATCTCCCTAGTTGAGAAGGAAGGCATATTATGACAATGAATAATTTGAAGTAAGAAAAAGTACAATTAATAAATGTTTGTGATTCATGAAATTGCAAACAAAATACTTGAGAAGTACTAAGGTTATATTTGGTGTTGCTAAAGAAGTGGTATAAGAATGCTTCTGACAAGATGTATTTGGATAACTTGTTGATGATATAAGAAGCATCCAGACCTCGAAGGTTTGTGTTTACTTGTTTGTATGTTTGAAAGTTTATTACTGATTGGGGTTTTTATTGTACAGGTAAATCTCTCCACAAGAAGGTTGAAACACTTTGGAAGCATGCTTGGACAAATGGATATATCTGTTTTATTAGTGAGAGTTGAAGCATCTAATGGTGGATGCTTGCAAGGACATTTGGTTGGCCTATGTGTTGATGTCTAGATCTCAAAGAGAGAGGGTGGTGTTGGTCTTGGAGCTCTGACCTTGGATATGCACCTAGATCGTTGGGTTGATGGTTAGTTAGTAAGCCAAATGGTACCTAGATTGGCTAAACTTTTTAGTCCATTTTAGTCCCATCCAGATAGATAACCCTGGTCAGGTATCTAGTTTGTGGCATTGAGTGTGTCTAAACTCTTCGCAGTTCATTTTGGAGATCTCCCATGTACCTATATATGGTTGTAATTATGAATACCTCCCTAGTTAAGAGGGAGTGTTGAAGAATGTAACTAGGTTCGGTCTTCATAAATGTATTTAAGTCACAATATAATGTATTTGTCAAAAGAAAGAAATGAAATTTTATTATTATTAAAATTGACTTATTGAAGCATGGGTTTCATGCTTGGGTCAATTATTTTTGGGTCATATCATCCATTGCATGCTTCTAGGGTTTGTGTCAAGTGTCCTTATCCATGTCATAATGTAAAGAACCCTTCTTGGAAATTATTTATCAAGAAAGAAAATTATTTTATATTAAAAATTAGTCTTCTAGGCCTCCTCCACCAAGTCGGCCTCAAAACTACACAACTTGACCTAAATTGAATAGCAGAATCACTATATAAAGGAAGCAACTCGACCTCATTTGTCTCTCACACAACAAGTTCAATCTGCAGTAATTGGGCCAAGAAAAGGTGTGAAATTCAAGGAAGAAGCAGAAGGAGGATATCAAAGAATAAGGAGGACTCTTTCAAACATAAAAATCGAAATTTTCTCTCTCTTTCCCACACGTGTGAAGTTATGCAGTTGTTGGAAGGGGGCTAAAATTCTGTAGTAACTAGGAGGTCCAAACTCTGTTGTAGAAGGTCAAAATACTACAACTGGGAAGTCGAATTTCTAAATTGTTTCTGGGTTGGATTTGATGGATAATAAGGGACCACTATCTCATCTTGGAAGGTTGACTTGGTGGAGGAGGAAAGTCTGTTGGTCTAGGGTCTTGGTCCATCTCAATTTGAATTACTAAAGGAAGAGTTTTTTACTAGGTTTTCCCCTATATAGGGGTTTTAGCCCTGGTTGTCCCCATACATCTGGTGTTCCTGATCTTCATATTTTGTTTTTGATAATTGCTTGATGAAATAAGATAAAATAAGAACATAAGAAAGATACAAAGAATTCAAAGATATCACAAGTAATTATCAACTAAAGATTTTTTTTTTGCTATTTTCTAACACGGAGGTGGAAGGGAATTAAACCGGTCGCAAATATACAGTCTAGTATTAGGGGTTGACGTACACTAGGAGAAGGTGGAAGGATAGAAACAAAGGGTTCTAGTTGGAAGGTGGGATTTAAATTTAAAGGCAGATGAACAGATGAAGGCTTGGTCGAGTCCTGTTGGCTTCCAATTTTGAAATATAAGCCTAAAGAGAGTGTATTGTTCAACATATGGTTTTTCTTTCACTTTCTTTTCTCAAAAGATGTGGCCCATATAGTTGTCATATCATATACAGTATATTGACTATAGGTGAGTACCATTTAGGTGCCTTTTATATAAAGTGATGGGGCATATCATGGAAAAGTGCCTAGGGAGACATTCCTTGGGTCGTATGATAGGTTTTAGGCCCGGAGATCACACAAATCATTTCAAAGGTTCCTTGAGTCAGGAGGTCTTTCAAGACTTGGACTCTGGAAATCCTTTGGCACTAGGTAACAATCACTATCCTTCTCATACTACTGATGGCAGTTTACATTTAGTTATAGAAGATGGTTTTCATGGTCATAGTGAAAAGATCGCTTTTGGTTCTATTTGTGTCAACCCTATTATTAAATCTAGTATTAAGGGTTCCACATGACCACTCTCTAAGATTTATGATCCCATTGAGAGGGTGACTCGGTCAACACAAAACAAAAGTGGGACTCCCCACAACTGCCATAATTTGGTTTGGGTGGATGGTGTCCGAGACATGAAGGAGAATTTTTTCTCCTCTCCAATTCAATTTGGGGCGCCCTCGAGCATGCCAACCTCTCCATTCTTTGTTGATGTAGAATTGGAAAGCCTGGTTTGAGAAGATTTTGTTAAAACATGAAACTAGGTTTGATCTTCATAAAATGTACTTGTCAAAAGAATTTTTATTATTGTTACAATGACTTATAAAGCATTGGTTTCATGCTTCGGTCATCATTTTGTCAGTCAAAGTCCCCATTGTGGACTCCTAGGATTAATAAAGAGTCATTAGAGTCATTGTATATTTTATGAGACCCTTATTGGGCTTGTTAGTGTCAGTCTTTCTAGCCTTCCTCCAGTGATCAAATATGCTCTTACAAAGTGGTCTCAGAGTGTCAAGGTCAAATTTTGTCATTTCAGTGAGTCTTCAAGCAAAATTTGGTCACTAGGCATTAGGTCTAGGGTTTGACTTCACTCCTTTCAAAGTTGCCCAAATGTCGGTCCATGTCACCATTCAGCTGAGTCTATCATCATTCAGAAGGTTTTTATCATCATGTCAGGTTCCAATGGGTCATTTTACAGCTTGTTCATGCCTCAGTTGCGCCTAGGCAAGGTTCATTTCCCTCTCCTAGGGTTTTGAAGGCAATTTCTCTTAAATGGTCAAATCATTAGAAAAACTTGTATCCAGATGTTCATACACCTTCCCCTATCCTTAATGTACCTTATTAAACACTTCCCATCACTGAGATTCCCCAAATTCCTTATTTTTGCACAAACCCTAGTTTCTTGCCACAACTTGGCAATTTTCTAGGCTAGGCCTGTGTTATTCCCTTTTGGACCCCTCCCCTCACTCAATCTCTGAGATTCCACTTTCCCCTACTTCCTAACATCCCTCCCTACTTCCAAAATTTCTCCAAGAATTTAGAAGCCCCTTATCCCCTTCATTTCGCTTCATTTCGACAAAATCCCTTGTTTCACACATCGGGATAAGTTTCACTCAAAAGATGTTTCAGAGCAATCAAAGATTAATTTTGGAAAACTGAGAGAGGTGTTTTTTCAAAACATGCCAAAGAAGAAAAAACTCCCTCACTGTTTACACAGGTATCATGGTTTTAGAGAAATGTCAAAAATACCGTTGCCTTAGGAGAATTGAATGCACCTCTAAAGCGACCTTCGGAAAATCAAGTTTTCTCCTAGCTTGGTTGGCCAAATAACTTTGTTGGTGAGTCAAAGGATAACTAGACAAAAATATATTTCCAATGAGCTATCATAAGCTCAATTTGGAGTTGAGTAAGGCATTCAAAAGTTTACTGCAACAGCACTATGCCTTGAGGCAGCCTCATTTGGCACATTTTGACCAGTCTTGGGAGATTTGATTTTTGGCAAGGAAAATGAACTCCAAATTGAAAAATTCTGGTTGGGATGAAAAGTAGAATCAAATACCTTTCCAACGAGCTATCCTACACCCAATTTGGACACCGGGAAGGCCTCCAAAAGCCTCCTGCAAAATGCACTATGTAGCTAAAGGCGCGCGGCACATCAGATCAGGCGCGCGACGCATCAGGCAACATTTTCCAGTGCAATTTAACACGCACGCGGCGCATCAGGAGTGCGCGGCGCATTGGGTGAGGCGCACGGCGCATAGGAGTTTATGCCTTAACTTTGCCCAGAAACCACTCAAAACACCTCTTCTCACGCATCAAATCACAGGTAGGCTTACATCACGGCTTGTTCTTGGTTTTTGGATGGTTTATGTAAAGAAATTATACTATATATTTTCCATGAAAAGCCAAGTATAAAAACCCTCCTTGTTCATCAATTTATTGTTAGGATTTGAATGCCAAGTTTGTTGTAGGGTTTTCAAAAATCACTGTTGCCAAGGTTTTCCTATTCCCTTTGTTTCCCATCCCCTATTTTCACCAATATTTTTCCTAATAAATCCTCATAAAACCCTACACTATCTTCCCTCAAAATCCTAATCCCTCCCTTCTACTATAAACATGTAATCCCTACCTCATCCCAAAACCCTAACATTTCAAAATTTCTATGCCCCTTCCCTTGCCTAATTTCCTTATTTTATTTCCATTGTTCCCATTTCCCTAATGCTTCCCTTTTCCTAACAATTCCCTTGTCATTTGTGTCCCCTTGGTCACAGCATTTGAGAAAAAGAAAAGGTCTACAGTCATTTTGTACACAATTGTATATCAACATATATATATATATATATTCCAGCTACCTTGTTGTTAAATAACATGTCAGAGACCGAGTCAGTATATGAGCAGGATTATGATAGTGACTCTACACCGAAGGTCAATGTGCCTAATGTGCCACAGAGGTATCACAAAGGTGGCAAAAGTGGACAGCATGTTAGGGAGGAGCCTACTACTTTCTTTGGCTCAATTGCAAGCTTGCCCACTTGCAATGGATTGTTTTCGGCGCCAAGCATGTTACCAATATTGTGAGATGATCTCACAAACTCAGCATCATCGAGAACTGGTCCGTCTATTTGTCCTTAACCTACGGGGTGGTCATGTAAACCTTGCTAGAGTGGATTTCACTTTGTCACCCGACACTATTGCTCAGGCCACCGGGATACCAAATGTGGTGGAGGAATGGAGTAAACGCCAGATGCTGGACACGTATTACTATGAGCCATATGTCAAGCCTGCATATATCAGACACTTGAGCGCAGCCTTTCCTTTCAGATACCTGAAAGATGAGTTTGCACCATTGATGAAACTCATCATTCGGTATTTCAGCTGTGAGAGCATATTCTCACGTCTCTATGCGTACCATGTTCATTTGTTGATGCATTTTACACGGGTACGTATGATGAACATTCCATTTTTCATGTGCCGAAACATAGAGAGGATGGTACCTTTAGTACAGAGGAAGACCCCGGCACATCAGCACAGGAGCATATATCACTATGCATTGATCAAAAATCATAGTGATGCATCAGTTGGCACAACAGGGTATTGCTTGGGAGGATTTCATCTCCCGTGATTTCTTTTCCGTGCTACAGCCTCCTCTAGAGATCGTTCATGATGAGGGAGGGCCTTCACAACAGTTTGAAATTCATGAGACCGAGCATGTTGATGCTCCAGTATATGTGACATATCAGAAAGGCCCCAGGGCCTTATTTGCAGCCGCACGACGAGTACTATCTCCACCTGGGGTGGAAGGGGTCTCGTTGAAATCATCAGTAGAGCGAGTATTATCTCCACATCATGTGGAAGGGGTCTCGCCTCCATCTTCAGCACAGGTACAGATTCAGGATAGGGGAAAGAAACCCATGGTTGATGAGGGTCCTTCAGGAGTTCAGGATATCGGTGTCATTGATGTTGATGCTAGTTCGCCCAACTCAGAGCTCAAGGAGATCATCCGAGAGGAAAGGGACGAGAATGAGTCACTGCAAAAGAAATTGCAGATGGCTAAATGGGTGATCAACTACTTAGAGCAGCGCAACAAACAGTTGGAAGATGAGCATGAACTTTATGAGCTGCGCAAGATTCGGGAAGACCGGGAATTGGCTCGTAGGAGACCCGGTGATTTGACACCTATTGATCGGGAATCAATGCTCATCCAGGTGAACACTCATTTGGAAAATTTGTTGGCTAAGGCAAACAGGGACAAGAACATGCTTCGCCACATGAAGACTCACTATTGGGCTCGCATGCATGTTTGCAAAGAAAGAATGAAGATCCTCAAAAGGTGTTTGAGCAAAGCACAAAAACAATGCAAAAGGCCTGATCCGCTTTGAGTTTTGGCCGAGGCTTCATTAGTTGAGCATGATACATGATGGAGGGTCTTCACTCCAATTTTGGGCAAATTTGGAGAAAATTTTGTCGTTTCAAAATTTTTGGCTTACGAAACAGGTTTTTTGGCTCTATGCGTCGCGCTCAGCGCGCGATCCATAGGATGGGGAGGTCCAAATCATAGGTGGCTTACATTTTTGAATTTTTCATGATGAAATACACATGCTCAGAAATTGCCAAGGCATTTCATCAAGTTTTGGGTGATCAAAAGCTCAAAAAACATCATGAAAATCACCTTTCTGCCACTTTTTGCATCAACAGGAAGTACTTCTGGGCGAATCCACTTTTGGAGGGTCAAATGGAGACCAAATTGGAAAATTACACTTGGGTTGAAAAGTAGACATACAGGGCTTTCCAACAAGCCAACCTGAGCTCAATTTGGATGTCGGGAAATGCCCCAAAAGCAGGTGGAAAGGCGTGCGGCGCACAGGACTCAGGCGCGCGGCACACAGGTGTTTTTGGCACAGTTTTCCTCCTCAGCTCAGCGAATCAAGTCAGTTTGACCAGTTTTGACTTGTGATGGGATTTTTCACCCTTCTTGATGTAATTATTGGAACTTTCTGTTTTTATGACACTTATTTATCTATTCTAGATGATTCATTCATAAAATAGCAAAAATGTAATGAATGAATTGGTTTCCTAGCTTATAGAGGCAAGTTGTTTTGACTGCCTAGATTGTAGTGCTTAGTTTAGAATCGGTTGAAACAGCTCCTAGGATGATGAGCTCGACCCCTAGAGGCAAGGGAATGAGTTGGCTTGCCTATATTATGTATTTTCTTAGTCATTTTCAGGGTTGGACTCTTGGGAATAGCTTGAGACTATATTGTACATATCATATCTGCATTTTGGCAAAGGAAAGACCAGGGTTTTGCAGCACTATTTGGGATTCATGTGGCTTTATGTGTTGATGGTGTGTTTCTCTCAGTACTTGTAAGTTGTGTATGTGTACCATTTTCTTTATTTAATCTTCTGTAATTAAACAAATGAAGTGTTAAGGTAGAATCCATGAACTTGCTATGCTCTACCTTTAAATTTGTTTAATTTTCTACGTTTTCTTTAGTTTAAGGAGAATCCTTGAGACTCCCTTGCTCTCCTTAGCTCCTCACCAGTCTGATCTACCCATCTCACCTACTTTAAGGCATCAAAAAAATCACCTGTCTTGCCCCAAGTAGACCTCTGCAAAAGCTGTGCCTCATCCCCGCATCCAAAATTGCCCTTCCCTTGAATTCAACAAAATCTTTTCTAAACTCTTTGTACTTCATACCTAGCCTAAAATCAGTCATCAATTCGGTCATCTCGAGCCTTTTCGATTATCTTTTGCTGAGTTTGACCTGGAGAGAGCCCTCTCCTGTCCTCGTAGGGCTAGCTACGAGGCTAAGCGTGGTTTGATGTGGCCTTGAGTCTTACCTTATTTCAGCCTAAGGTAGATTTGAGCGCTAACATAGTGGCTACCATATTGGGGACGAACTGGTTTGCTTGTTAGTGTTATGTGATTTATAGCTACAGACGGAGTCTGAAGTCACGCCAGGTAGCCTTCGAACTGCACATTGCTCTGCGAGTGCATACTAGATAAACATTGCTTTAGTTGATCTCTAGTCTAGCTTGTAATCGTAACACTTAACTTATAAATTACCCCAGTACATTTATCGAGTTCAGATCTGATTGTTGATGGTGGACAACGATCAGACACTGGCAAGGCTGAAATCATTCACCTGGCGACTCTAAATCATTTTCGAGGTCAGATCCAAAGACTCCACTGGAGGATGATCCCGATCAGCAAAAAAATGAAAGGACAACATGGACAGATTAGGTATTCAAGTTGGAATTTCATCCAAGACATTTTGTTCTTTGTCATAAATTATTTCTTCTCTTTTCCCAATAATGTCAAGAAGGCTTTGCAAAGTATACTGTATTTGAGAAGAGATCCTCGGCCTGCAGTTGATTCTTTCCCTTTGAAGATTGTGAATACCAAAGATTTGCATACCTTTGAGCTTGATCAAGACCTTTCTTCTAAATTTTGTGATGACCATCTTCAAATTGATGAAACTCAAGAGACCAAGACTGATTCTATACCTGCTATACATACCCCTACACCTTGTAAAATTCCAGATCCGTATAAACCTCTTGTTTTAACCTTCTGTTCTTATGCTTCCCCAAAAACTATGATCTATACTTGCCGAGGTTTGATGGTGAATGTAAGAATGTCAACGCTGAGCAACATGTGCATAATTTTGAGTCTTTTCTAGACCTTTTTGAAGTTGATAGCGAAGATTTTAGTATAAGGCTTTTTTCTCTTTCTTTGCAAGCCAAAGTCAATAGTTGGTTCAAAATCTTGTCTGATGCAAGCATTTCAGATTTCCAGTAGTTTGTCAAAGTTTTTCTTGATAGGTGGATGATTGGGCAGAACCTTTTCCTTATTATAGAAGAGTATAATCAGCTGAAAAGAATGCCAAGGGAGACAGTACAACAATTTTCTGCCAGATTTAACCAAGTTTATTATTCGATGCCAGTCGATATAAAACTTTCTCCTAGATCTGCTCTCTTGCACTACCCGAGTGCCTTTGATCCGGAAATGGAGTTTCAGCTGAGAGAAAAGGATATTGCAACACTTCACAAGATGCAGAACAAGGCAGTGAATGTAGAGGGTCATTTTCTGATCTTGAGGGCAAGGTTGAAGGAAGAAGAAAAGAAGAATGTTTCAGAGCAGCTGACACTTTCAGAGGAAAATCTTGATCTTTTCGTAAATGCAGTAGAAGAGATGGTGCAGAAAATGACTGCAAAAAATGAAAGTGACATTCAAGAACAAGCGGCTGACCGAAAACATATTGTTTCTGATCCCAGTTGTCATAGTGATTGTTTTATAGATCATTGTGAAGAAGAGAGAGCTGTTGATATCATGTGTATGTTTGATGATGAATTGCCTCAGTTTGATCAATATGATGATGACTATGTTCTCCAAAAAGAAGCTAATCTTGTAGACGAATTAGCAGCTAGTTTGTGTGAGGAGGAAGTTCACTTTTAGCAGCTCAAATATAGTGATCAACCGATACATATCAGCTATGACAATGATGAGGAAAGTGCATCAAAGTTTGAAGTAAGTGAAGGATATTTTCCTTTTTGTTTTGATTCGTTTCAGTTCATCAGAGATAACTACCATGCAATCATAAATCAAAGGTCAACAAGTCTTGATTTGAATCATCTTGAGAGCAATGAAAATTTTGTTCAAGACTTCTCATATTCAGATTTGCAACCCCCGAAAGCCATTGATTGTCAAGTTGCAGCTGAAGACTTGGAAGTGGACACACATGATTTAATGATTCAAGGTGACTTCGTACCATTCTGTTTTGAATCATTTCAGTTTTTGAAGGGTAGATTGCATAGTAAATCTTCAAATGAACAGCCTATAACAAATCATCAATCTCTCAGTGTTAATGTTGAGGATGAGACAGATAACAAAATTCTTGAGCAGCCTGTAGCATCAGATTTGCAGCCACCAAATGAAATTGAAGGGCAGATTACAGATGAAGGTGTGGAAGATGAAATGCATGATTTGATGATGCAGGAAGATTCTATACCCTTTTGTTTCGAAGCATTTTAGTTTATAAGGCAGAATCTTCGTAAAATCTCTCAAGAAAAAAATGAACAGCTAGAAGGATGTCATACATTTTCAATGGATACATTACAACAGTCTTTTCAAGTTTTTCATGATCCAATAGCTGATGTTTTGGATGAGGTTTGCAGTCAAAGTCTTTCTCCATTGACTACATGTGAGCTTGAAACATGTGCTGATATGAATTTGATCCGACAGTTGGTTTCTTTGTCATTTTCAGCAGAGGTCTCGTCACAAGGCTCAGATCAAAGTTTGCATTCATGGTATGAGGAGAAGAGAAGTAATCCATTGGATGAGCTAAGTTCTAGTGTGCTTGAATTTCAAGATCCTTATGCAGTGTTTTTGGAGGCG